>MU781676.1:6080-24702 GCA_026770625.1 Nicotiana glauca
CAAAACCTTCAAATTTCTATCTTTAGCCAAATGGCTTCAAATTGGTCTACGGACCTCCGAATTCACTTCCGATCGCGCCCCCAACTACAGAATCACTATACGAAGCTATTCCCAGTCTCGAAATTCCAAACGGACATTGATAACACCGAAATGCTCTTCAATCCAAACTTATGAAATTTCTTCTAACTTGCTAACATCCACATTAGGCGCCAAAACGCTCCCGGGTAAACCAAAATCCGATCCGGGCATACGCCCAAGTCCGAAATCATCATACGAACTTGCTGGAACCTTCAAATCCTGATTCTGAGGTCGTTTACTTGAAATTCAAATCCTAGCTCATTCTTTCAACTTTAAGATTTTGAAATGAGAATTCTCTTCCCAAATCAACTCTGGACTTCTTGAAATTTAATTCCGCCCACGCGTACAAGTCATAATACCTGAAATGAAGCTGTTCATGGCCTCTGACTGCTGAACGGAGCGTTGGTACTCAAAATGACCGGTCGGGTCGTTACATCAAGATGGCCATTGACATGAACATTCAAGAGTTACTAGTGATCGGGGACTCTGACCTGCTCATACATCAAGTTCGAGAAGAATGGGACACCAAAAACTTTAAGATACTTCCCTATTTGCATCACATATAGGAGTTGAGGAAAAGATTCACAAAGACAGAATTTCAACACGTCCCCAGGGTCCAGAACAAGTTCGCTGATGCATTAGCCACATTATCATCCATGATCCAGCATCTAGACACGAATTTCATTGATCCTATCCCGGTAAAGATTTATGATCAGCCAACTTATTGTGCTCACGTTGAGGAAGAAGCAGACGGAAAACCATGGTTCCACGACATCAAGGAGTACTTGACAGCAGGAGAATACCCAGAACTTGCCAACGTCGCTCAAAATTACACACTCCGGAGATTATCCAACAACTTCTTTCACAGCGGAGGAATCCTGTACAGAAGGACTCCCGATTTGGGTTTGCTAAGGTGTGTCGAAGCAAAAAAAGCATCCAGACTATTGGACGACGTGCATGCAGGGATATGCGGGCCGCACATGAATGGTTTTGTCTTAGCAAAGAAGATACTCCGAGCAGGGTATTTTGGGATGACTATGGAAACAAATTGTATCTAGTATGTTCACAAATGCCATCGCTGTCAGATACATGTAGACATGATAAAGGTGCCTGCAAATGAGCTCACTACAACAAGCTCACTGTGGCCATTTGCCGCCTGGGGGATGGATGTCATTGGACCTATCGAGCCTGCCGCATCAAACGGGCACAGGTTTATCCTGGTGGCAATTGATTATTTCACCAAATGGGTTGAAGCAGCATCATACAAGGCAGTAACTAAGAAAGTTATGGCAAATTTCGTCTGTAACCGTATTGTTTGACGATTCAGAATTCTGGAATCAATCATCACTGATAATGGGTCCAATCTCAACAGTAATTTGCTGAAAGCAATGTGTGAGGCATTCAAGATCAAACACAAGAACTCTACAGCCTACGTGCCTTAGATGAATGGAGCTGTAGAATCAGCCAACAAGAATATCAAGAAGATACTAAGGAAGATGGTCGAAAGTCACAAACAATGGCATGAGAAGTTATCATTTGCCTTACTGGGATACCGTACCACGGTCCACATATCGACCAGAGCAACTCCCTACATGCTGGTTTATGGTACAGAAGCGATCATCCCCGCCAAGGTAGAAATTCGTTCCATGAGAATCATACAAGAAGCAGAGTTGGAAGACGTAGAATGGGTGAAAGGATGCTACGAGCAGCTAGCCCTTATAGATGTTAAGAGGATGAGTGCAGTTTGCCACGGTCAGTTGTATCAGAACAGAATGTCCAGAGCCTTCAACAAAAGAGTAAAGCCAAGGAAGTTTACACCGGGGCAGCTGGTGTTGAAGAAAATATTCCCACATCAAGAGGAAGCCAAGGGGAAATTCTCTCCCAACTAGCAAGGTCCGTACATGGTTCACCGGGTTGTAACCGGAGGAGCCCTTATTCTTGTAGAAATGGACGGAGAAGTCTGGACAAAGCCAATCAATTCAGATGCAGTAAAATGATATTATGTGTAATCACCTATGATTGCTTTATGATATAATTTGAACTATGCTTGACCGGATTCCCGTTTAAGAGAGGGTACGTGGGTAGCCTTATAGGTTCGGTCACAATTTAATAAATTTTTTATTTCCCCCTACTATTGGAACTGGGGCAGAATTTTGAGGAGGACCCTCAAAATTCCGAAGTTAGTCTTCAGCCACTCATCGCCAGGGATGTCACCTCAGTAAACTGGGGCAGAATTTTGAGGAAGACCCTCAAAATTCCGAAGTTGATTCTTCAGTCATTCAACGCGGCCGTCAGAAGTGCCAACCTAGTAAACTGGGGTAGAATTTTGAGGAGGACCCTTAAAATTCCGAAACAAGAAAGGTTACAATGCTTTGAACCACTTCGCAGTCGTTGGTTCATTTAAACAAAACTATTTTCTACTTATATTATATTTGTTAAATCATGCATAACCATGATAGTTGCTGTTTAGCGATGCTACCCCAATGATACACGACGACGGAAGCCACGGAAGAGTGAACTAACCTTTACCCTTTACAAAACTCACGATTTTCTTTGGATGCAGGCACCCAAGTCACAAAGTTACCAAACATGTTAGGCAACCGCATCGAACCGTCGCGCCTATTCCCATTTTGCTATCCGCACGCAATGGCCCTAGTAGCTGCAATATCACGATCAGCTATCAGCTAAGAATTTTTTGTTCTTACTATTAGCTTTTATCTTATTGCATAAGGCTACTTTTCTGCCTTCTGAGACCAAGCATTGTCTCCATCTGCATTTCCTGCATTGCATAAGGCTACTTTTCTGCCTTTTGAGACTAAGCGTTGTCTCCATCTGCATTTCCTGCATCGCATAAGGCTACTTTTCTGCCTTCCGAGACTAAGCGGTGTCTCCATCTGCATTTCCTGCATTGCATAAGGCTACTTTTCTGCCTTCCGAGACTAAGCGTTGTCTCTATCTGCATTTCCTTCATTGCATGAGGCTACTTTTCTGCCTTCCGAGACTAAGCGTTGTCTCTATCTGCATTTCCTTCATTGCATGAGGCTACTTTTCTGCCTTCCGAGACTAAGCGTTGTCTCTATCTGCATTTCCTTCATTGCATGAGGCTACTTTTCTGCCTTCCGAGACTAAGCGTTGTCTCTATCTGCATTTCCTTCATTGCATGAGGCTACTTTTCTGCCTTCCGAGACTAAGCGTTGTCTCTATCTGCATTTCCTTCATTGCATGAGGCTACTTTTCTGCCTTCCGAGACTAAGCGTTGTCTCTATCTGCATTTCCTTCATTGCATGAGGCTACTTTTCTGCCTTCCGAGACTAAGCGTTGTCTCTATCTGCATTTCCTTCATTGCATGAGGCTACTTTTCTGCCTTCCGAGACTAAGCGTTGTCTCTATCTGCATTTCCTTCATTGCATGAGGCTACTTTTCTGCCTTCCGAGACTAAGCGTTGTCTCTATCTGCATTTCCTTCATTGCATGAGGCTACTTTTCTGCCTTCCGAGACTAAGCGTTGTCTCTATCTGCATTTCCTTCATTGCATGAGGCTACTTTTCTGCCTTCCGAGACTAAGCGTTGTCTCTATCTGCATTTCCTTCATTGCATGAGGCTACTTTTCTGCCTTCCGAGACTAAGCGTTGTCTCTATCTGCATTTCCTTCATTGCATGAGGCTACTTTTCTGCCTTCCGAGACTAAGCGTTGTCTCTATCTGCATTTCCTTCATTGCATGAGGCTACTTTTCTGCCTTCCGAGACTAAGCGTTGTCTCCATCTGCATTTCCTGCATTTCATAAGGCTACCTTTCTGCCTTCCGAGACTAAGCGTTGTTTTCATCTTGCATTATCTGCATAAGGCTACCTTTCTGCCTTCCAAGACTAAGCGTTGTCTCCATTTGCATGGCTGAAATATCGCCACTTTATTTCTCTTGCATGGCTGAAATATCGCCACCTTTTACTTACGTCTTGCAATCGGTTGAAATATCGCCATTTACACTCTTTTGCATCGGCTGAAATATCACCAAACTTTATTTAAATTCTACATCGACTGAAAGATCGCCAATTCATATTTAAATCTCCACCATCATCTATAACTATGTTTTCGGTCGGCTGAAATATTGCCATTTACATTCTTTTGCATCGGCTGAAACATCGCCAAACTTTATTTAAATTCTCTATCGGTTGAAATATCACCATTTACACTTTTTGCATCAGCTGAAATATCGCCAGACTATTATTTAAATTCTCCATCGGTTGGAACATCGCCTGTTTATTTAAATTTCTGTCGGCTGAAATATCGCCATTTATATTTTTTGCATCGGCTGAAACACCGCCAAATCTTGCATCTCATGGGCTGAAATATCGCCAAACTGTCCAAAGACGTCATCGTTCGGAGGCATCATCCTCATAGCCCGAGAATACCATGCCATGGCCCGAGGACCCCACTTTATGTCCTGCACATCATTATTCAAAGGCATCATAGTTCGGAGGCACCATGATTATGGCCTGAGAACGTCATCTCATAGCCTGCGAATCCCTTAATTTTGCACTTCATGGCCCAGGACATCATGGTCTGAGGACGTTATCCTAACCGTCCAAAGACAGCATTCATAGTCCAATGGGAACTTGCATCACATTTAAGTTTATGCACGATATATGCCTATATTGCTCACTTGCAGGTACACCGGTTAGCAACGACCGTCTCAGCAGGAGCGATCCCGCTCTAGTTCTCGCAGCCTATCAGCTTCAAAATACCTCTTGCCTCCCCCAAACATCGTGTCCGTCCTTCCGAATTGCCATCGGCATGTTCCATCAATGGTTCCTGAACTACATTCGGCCTGATTCCTGTAAAACCAGGGATATGTAGGCAGCTCAAAAACCGGAGCTCTATCAAATTCTTTTCAAATCGCCGCTACGGGTCAAAATTGGCCTTCATATTACCCGACAACTCTTTCATCCTTTCCGAGTAAAGAGGGGCAGCTATTGATACCCAGTTTTTTTCTAAGTATTTTTATACCCAAAATACTTTCAAAATAACATATATGTGCATATATAAGCACAACCAAGAGTTTTGGTACTTTTCCAAATTTTTAATAATTTTTAAATCGATTTATCATCTATTTTTTAATACCACAGAATTCAGTAATTACTTCCAAAACTATCATTTTGGGGAATAACTTCTTTTATTCTCATATTTCTACAGCTAAATATAATTAAAGTAATTTTCGCATATTTGTACAAATTTGTTTGGTATTTTTAAAGCTAAATTGCAATTATAGCCTATCTTGTAATTCATGACATCTTATGTTTATAAAATTAATCCCAACATTTTTTTTAATTAATATTTATATAAAACTTGTCTACCCAGTACGTTTAATTTATTTTTAAAATCAGTATTACTATTTTATTAAATTAAAAAAGGAAAAACTGGCTATTTAACCTATGGCCCCATTTACATTTCAATCATAGCCACATTGCAGCCCCAATTGAATCCAATTTCAACAAGACAATTTTTTAAAACTAACCCAACCCACAACCCATTTTAATACCCGACCGGATCCCCCATTTAATCACAGACGTTGATCTAGAAGATCAACGGCCCAAACACACCCTTTCCTTTTTTAATTTACCAAACTCCCAACCCTAATTCATTTTTCTCTCAACTGCCGCCTCTGAATCCTCTCCTCTCTCAACTCTCTCTCAACACCACCTCAAACCCTAGCCGTTGCCTCTCATCTAAGCCCTAATCTATGGTTTCTCAGGCTCATCGGAGGCCTATCCTAGCCTCCCATGGCTTCTGTGTGCTCACTTCTAAAGGTCCAACGACCAGATCTTGAAGGGTTCCGACCAAGCCATTGTTCGATGATTGTTCTCCGATCGTCTTCAACCCTTTTCCGGCCAGCCATGGCTATTCGAGCTCGATCTTCGACTTCTCTGCTCAGATTGATGGTTTCCAAAGCCTATTTCGTCTCTTGGGTTTCTTACGAAACCCTAGTCTTTGAGGTTCCTTCGATTTATTTTAGATCTGTTCTAGATCTATGTGTGTGTGAACCTTCTATGCATTTTTCTCAAAGATTCTTTAATGTTTGCTTTCAGAAACTCTTATTTCCTCAACTAGGGTTTCATGTTATTTTATCTCGAACATCTCTTCTCTGAATCTCGACAGGTTTTTACTGTGTTTGTTTGTATTATCTATCTCAATTCGCATGCTGAAAACCCTAATTCTCTTGGGGATTTTGTTTGAGTTTCCTGGTCTGCTTGTTAATGGTTGTTTTATTCACCTTATTTTTATCTGAGTAGCATGTTAAAAACCCTAATTTTGGGATCGTGTTTGAGTTTCTATGTGTTATTCATCTGATTTAGCATGAGTAAAAACCCTAATTTTGGGGTTTATCCGAGATTCTAAACCTGTTTGACTGCTCATCTCCTCTAAACTCATTTGATTTTCGAAAACCCTAGTTTCTTTGGGGACTATTCAATTTCTTTGAAGTTGTTTGTGCAACTCGCCTGTTGAAATTGCAGTGTGCTTCAATGCTCTTGACTATTTTGGTTATGAGTTCTTTGCATGCTTCTGATTTTCTTCTCTATTGTTAAACACTGAAACTTGACCATCATGCTTCGAATGGTTTCCTTTTAAGTTACTACTGTATGCTGTTATTTTGCCATAACTTGGCTTCACGTGTCTATCACTTGTGCATGCATTTATATATACTGAGTTCATTCTGTGATTGATTCTCAAACTCGTGATTAATTTTCAAAACTTTTCCTTTGTGAAATTCTGATTTTACTTGCCTGTTAAGGGGTAATTGATTCTTTTCCTTTGATTGGCCTCCCTGAATCTTTCCAAAAATAATTTTACACCCTGTACTTAGACTTAATTGCCCATTATATTACCTTACCGCATCTTTTATGGCAACAACCATTCTATTTATAAGGTTTATTCTCCCTTTCTTTATTTAAAACCTGTTAGCATCCGTTTGAATAAAAATCCCCTGATTGAAGGAGAATCTTATACTAATTTGATTCTGATTTGTACCATTGCCATATTTGTGTTAGACTTGTACTTGTTACCTTATTTCTCTACACGTTTTCAAAACTATAAATACTCTCCTCCCTTCTCTTTGAACACACACGAACACAGAACACAATCTGAGTTCACAAGTCACTCTCACTTAAAAAAAACTCTCTCTCCTTTACTTGTGTTGCTGTGGACTTTGTTTGCTCTACTTTCTCCTGCAATCTTTTGCATCTGTACTGGTATGTCTCAATTAGTTTACATGCTTCTACCACAATGTGTTTTATTTCTGTTCACTTCTGTCCAATTCTTTAGTTGACATTTGTTGTTAGCATATTGTAACATGTTCCCCCTTTCCTTTGTAATTTAGTATTATGTATCATGTCAGATGCTTGTCATGAATTTGATACTTTATGAATCCCAAACCCTCATACCCCTTTATATGTGAGTTATAGTTCAGGGCATGACAACACTCTAATATTGTTGTCCATGATTTTGGATTGGATTCTTTGAATCCCAAACTCAATTAGTTCCCCTTCCATTTCCCTCCTTTATGTGTTTTTGAGCTTTAGACTTGGGTCTGGCAGTGTCCTAATCACTGTCCAGACCCTGGGCTGACCTTCAAGGGTCTTCTCTTGATGTGTTTGACCAAGCAGGTGATCAGGTGTGTGCTAGCTTACTTTGTGGCTAGGTATGACCCCCACCTGTCATGACTCCCCAATTTCCCTTTCACTTTGCACTTACTCCTAGCTATTAAGTTCTGCCCCTCTCTTGCAAGCCATGTTTTGGGACCCCCTGAGCTCCCTCTGAACTTGGATGCCTGAGAGCTGGCTCTTCCATACTGCATTGTTTCTATTCTAATGGTATCTTGGGTGTAAGCAATGCCGGGAATCCCTGAGATTCCTTGGAACTTTGAAACACCCTGGATAAAGAGAAGGCTTTGGAAATCTGGATCCCGAAAGTGGCTCAATTGCATATTATTAAGCATTAAGGTTGAATTAGGCTGCTCGGATCTAGCTGTTAGCTTTTGATGCACTTTTAATTTCCAGTTTAATTTATCGGGCTGTGATAATTTGTAATAAATTCATGGGGATTTAGTAGAAAAATGGGATGGGGTTTATTTTATGCACAAAGGGTAGATACCATGCCTATAGGGGTTAATTTATGATTCTTCCGCAAATACACATATAGAGATCATGTCTATAGGCTCTTGCATTTCTGCATATACAAATGTCATTAAGCAAACTATTTGTAGGTTTAATAATAAGGTTGAAAATAGACATCATGTGCATAAAACTTCTGCTAATGTCTGAAAAGGTATTAAAATCAGTAAACGTATAGAAAACATGCCTATAGAAAATCTCGATTTTTAACGGCCTCATTCATTTTAAAACAATATCAATTGCTGGAACTCGTATCTATTTTACTAGAACTGGTAATTTTCTACCTCTTTTCTGAAACCTGCTAAAATTGGTAAACCTTCTTTCTATAATCAATCTGAACTTTCCTGAAACTCGTAAACCTTTTAATCAATCTGCATCTTTTTTCTGAAACAACTGGTAACTCTTTTTCTAAAATCAGTCTGCACATCTTTTTCGGAAACTTGTTTCACTCTGTTAAAACTGATAACTCTTTTTCTAAAATCAATTTGCATCTTGTCTGAAATTCATTTCTTTCTTTCAAACTGGTAACTCTTTCAGACCTTTTTCCTGAAATCATTAGATCCTCTGCCTAGTTTCTTTTTATTCAACACATAGACAAAAGGTTGGTTAATTAATCATTGGGTCAGTCTTTGACAACTGTATCCGAGTTGCCTAATACAGACTTTCTGTCTAAATATATGTGTTGAACCAATCCGCTCACTGCTTAATTTTAATTTAAGACCAAATCTGTATTTGTCAAGGCATGCTAAACTATATGCTTATTTGATTTCTGGGGTTTATTTGAGCCTTATTTGCTTGTTTATTCTTCCCTTTATTTGATGCTTGTTTTGAATGTCGCGCTAGAATTTTATCCTTTAAACTCCACAAAGGCCTCCATCCCTTTCTTTTCTTTTAGGATTAGAAGTCCTAATACCCTGGGACTAATAGGATTGGGATGGGTATTAGCATGCGATAAGTAAACGATATCGTTCCGCGCTTTAATACCTTAATGGGGTGGGAAGGGTAGACATGGAGATAATGATTACACGATGACACTATGTGTACAGTTGGGTACTAGTGTTGTGCGAATGATCCATGTAATGTATAAACCTAGGACTCCCCTCTCCTTTTATTATTTTTTTCATAACTTTAAAAGTTGTTGCACTTTCAACTTATGCTTCTGACGCGATTTTTTTTGGTTTGCTTGCACTAATTGCTTGACTTCTTCCCTCTACTTGCACATTTCTTTATAACCAAACTACTCCCTTCCTGAATTTCAGCACTCCTTTTAACCCTTTTATGCTTCTTACTTTGTATTTGCAATACTTGTTAGTCTATTCGTATTTGCATTCAAAGTCACAATTGTAGCATGGCCGGGAACCACACTAGTGGATCTTGAGGGGTGCCTAACATCTTCTCCTCGAGATAATTTCAGGCCCCTACCCAAAACTCTGGTCTGCATCTTTAGAAAGTGTCCTAATGCACTATAATCATTAGGTGGCGACTCTCCAAACTCCAAAAACCCAATTCCCAAACGGGATAAGAGTTGTCTTCCCGAATATCGTGAACCCGATTCAGCTTTAGGAAAAAATGGGGTGTCGACAATGATTATTGGCACGAGACTGAATGGTTGTCTGTCAATTCCTTCCATTAGAGTTTTGGTGACCATAGCTAGCCTGGTATGGATTCTTGCTTTCTTCAATGGAAATACTATCATCCCCAAGAAACAGAACATGAAGACAAAGATCCTTCGATGGATATGCCCTAATGATGTAAAGGCGAACTCGTCAGGATAAGTACCTTTCGTACAAATAGTCAAAGGGAATGTACGACTCCTTCAAACATGTCAAGTTAGGATTCTTCTTTAGACCCATCATTTTGAGAAAACCTTTACCCTTGCGGTATTCTAGCATCAACAAACTTGGAGTTTCCCATAGTATTCCGGCCAGTCCTCATATTTCCTCAAGCAAAGGCGTCATCTTAATATCTCCAAAGCGGAATACCGACCTATCACAATCCCAGAATAGAGTGGCAGCTTCTATGATTTTATTGTCGAGTTGAATTTCTAGGAGAGAAGGTAGGTTTCCTAGATACTTCCTGCTAAGAGCCTGATCGCTGGAATGAAGATCTCCCCGCCAGTTTAGCAATTTGGGATGGATATTAGTGACCATGCCGAATCTGGGGACCTCGTGCTTCATTTTCTACAAGACAAAAGGTTAGGCCCTTACCCCCACCATACTCGACTATTTAATATCAACAATTAGTATAACAAGCATTTAGTCCTCCAAATGAATGCACAGAACATGATAAGGTCCGTTTGGGTTTTAGGGAAACCCAGTGGACTTTGGACAAGGCTATCTTAAAGAGTCATTATGCGGACAACATAATTGACTCAGCTAGGTTTGACCGTGATGCATGCATAATTTAAAGAGAAATGATTTCTATGGGGTTTTAGACTGGTACCCTTGAGTGGACAACTCAAGAGGGAAAGGCACAGAACTGTCAATGGCACCGCAGATCGACTAGTTATACCGCAAATATGCCTTTGCTGGATTTAGGGGGTGATAATATCGGAAGGGCGCAACCACTCATTATAAGTGTTGCTACGGTAATTTATTTGGCATGAGTGGAATATGATGTTGAATATGCAGTTACAATAATTAACAAGTTGTCACGTATGTGCACGTTCATAAAGTAATAATTACAACAGTTTCTCAAAATTTACTACAACATTAAAGGAAAGCAATAAAGGAAGGCATTAAGAGAAATATAGAAAAAAAAAGAAAGAGCCAAGTCAGTTTCATAGTAGAAGAAGGAATAAATACTTAAAGGCATTTAAACAAGTAAAGACATATAAATAAGCATAAACTCACAAATAGCATGAAATGGTAAAAGCCTTAAAGAAATCCCCAGCAGAATCGCCATGCTGTCGATGCCCCCTTTTTCTCGCAAAATCGGGTTTATGATATTTGGGAGGACAACTCGTTTCCTTTTGGGAATTGGGTTTGAGTTGAAGAGTCTCCACCTAATAATTAAGTGCATTAGGACACTAAGAAGAATTTTGATTTAGAAAACTAGAGATTGGGTAAGGGCTTGAAATTATCCCGAGGGGAAGGTGTTAGGCACCCCTAAAGATCTACTAGTGTGGTTTCCGACCATGCTATAATCGTGACTTTAAATGCAAATGACAAGTAAGCAAGCAAGAATTACAAATACATGGTAGTTTTCACATAATGGCTGCAAGCAATTAAAATTAAGTTAGAGAAGCTGAAGTTTGGGAAGAAAGTAGTTTTGAAGTTCTGAAAATAAACAAGTAAAGGGAATGGGTTTTCACATAATTTCTGCAAGTAATTGAAGTTAAAAGCAGTTAAAGAAGCTGAAAATTGAGCAATTTTTAAAATTCTGAAAATAAACAAGTAAGGGGGAGGGGGTCCTAGGTTTATAAATAATATGGATCACCCCACACAATACCCGATAACCGTTTATACACGTGGTATTATCGCGTGGTCATCATATCCATATATACCCTTTCCCACCCCATGAAAGGTATTAAACACGGAATGGTCTCGTTTTCCTATTGCATGCTACTACCCGTCCCAAATCGTATCAGCCCCGGAGACATTTGGGACTACTAGTCCTAAAGCTAAGGGAGATTCAGCTTTCGTAATTTAAAAAGATAAAATTCTAAGGCGACAATCGAAACATGTAGAGCAGATATGGGGAAACACATAATAATTAAAGGCTCAAATAGGCCTCCTCAACTTAAAGACAAATCGTTTAGCATGTCTTGTACATAGTAGTTATGGTCTTAATTAAACTTAAAGGAACTGGGAGGCAGGCTGATTTATTACATATTTCAGATAAGAAACCCGAATCAGACCTGCCTGCTGGTTGGAATTTAACAAAGTATGACTCCACTAACTAATTCTTCTTATGGCTTGCCTAGGCGAAACCTATAGGCATGATATCTGACAATGCATGAGCGTACTAGTTTTTTAAAGAAGAAAACTTGTTGGTTATACAAAAGCATAAGCTTTGTAGATATTAAGCAATGTTATTTACTGATTTTAGACTTAGGCAAAATAGGCGATTCGGATTTAGTTGATAGCTCCTATAGGCATGCTTTCTAGGTGCCAAATGATTTAAAACGTTACAGTCGAAATAAAAGTACAGAAATCCTATAGGCATGGTGTCTAGAATGTTGTTTGTTATTCAAACCTTAAATATGTTTGCCTAGCGATAGATGAAAATGCAGAATTCAGGAAGTCCTATAGCCATGTTATCTATGTGGTATGCAGAAATATGAAAAACTACAGACATTGTTTCTATATGTAATGTAGGAAGCTATAGACATGGTTTTTTTATAAATGCAGAAGTGCACAAACTTATAGACATGGTTTCTATATGAAAATACAGAACCTATAAACAAGATTTCTACATGGAAATGCAAAACCTATAGTCATGTTTTCTAGATAATACAGAAGTGCAGAAATTTATAAGCATGGTTTCTATACGAAAATGCAGAACTGAAAGCGTGACATGATTGCTGAAACGTATTAAGTTCCTATGGACATGATATCTACCCCCTTTTTGCATGCATGATGTACCCTCTCATTTTTACTAAAAGCCCCAATAGTTATTACAAGATTATTACATCCCATAATTGAATAAGAAAAGAAGTAAAATTACATAAGAAAAAACTAAAAATTTCCAACAAAGGAGAGTCTGACTCAGCTTTTGTCTAAAGCATAAAGTAAACCAACTCCCAAGATCGAATTTCCAAAGCCTTTCTCATTTTTGGGTGTGTTAGAGTTCCCAAGAGCCTTATGGACTCCGGGCAGTGCTTACACCCAAATTCATTACAGAATTGAATTATAGTACAGTGTAGAAGGGCCAGCCCTCAAATATCCAATTTCAGAGGGAACTCAAGGTCCCAAAGCAAGGCTCATAGGAGGGGGTAGAACTTAGAAGCTAGGAGAGAGTGTGAGTGCAATAGAGGGTATTCTGGGGAAAATCCAAGACAGGTTGGTGGTCATACCCATCAATTGGAGGTGCTGGCACACCCCAACCTGCCTGTTAGCCACATTGTTTGGGAGTTAGGACCCTTTAAAGGATCAAGTCCAGGCATGAGCAACAATTTGGATATTTTCATGTTCTGAACTTTAACTCAAACACATAGAGGGAATAGGGGTACAAGGATTCAAAACAGAAACAAATGCAAAGAGAACAACATACATATTTAACACTAAACATAAATAGCAAAGTAGACAGGATCGTGGAAGCTGCAAAATAAACATATTGGGATGAGGCTGAAAACTAAACTAGAACATACCAGTTTCAGGGAAACAAAAGAAGAAAGCAGTAGTCTTGTGAAGACAAAGTGAAACAAATAGTCAGAATGCTATGATCAGAGAACTATGATACTTGAACAGTGTAAAAGTGTTGAATGGTAGTATGTGATTGAAAGTTGGTCATATTAACTGTATATAATGTGTTAAAGAAGGTCATGTATTTATAGTGTAGAAAGCAAGAAGAAATAGGTAAGAAAATAGTTTAGGAATCAATTTCACAAGATTTACCTCTAATTAAGGGATTCTGATTTCAAACAACAACAACAACAAAAAATCCAGTTTGATCCCAACAAGTGGGGTCTGGGGAGGATGGTTTGTACGCAGACCTTATCCCTACCTAATGCAGGTAGAGAGAAGGGATTCTGATTTCAAACGGGAAAAAATAATTAAGGAAACAGACCAATCAAACATCTTTTCAAAGCAGTATAAGAGGAGTAAATACATAGACGTATAAGGAAAGGAAATCAATTAAACAGCCAGTAAATCCCAAGGATTGAATTTGGTATGGATGGATCCAGTCAAAAAAGGAAGAGAAAGGTTTTACTTAAAGAAAAATCAGTAACAATCAATCAAACCTAAAGAAAAGGATTCTGAATCAATCATAAGTTGGAAAACCTTTTCGAAACAAAGAATTCATCACACATATAAAACATACAGCCATGCTTAAGCACGAAGAACTATCAGACCAATCAGTAGAAGAGTCTAGCATAAAAAAAGTTTCGAGTTGTAAACACATAAATTCAACTTAGCTCATAGACTCAGAATGAGTCTAAAAGAGTCGAGGGTTCCAAAATAGAACCCTAGTCCAAACACAAGATCAATCTCGTCAAAACCCCCAAACTATAGGGTTTCCAACTCGAATCAGATACAAAGACGAGGAGACAAATAACAAACATATACAATAGAGAGTTTGAAACAACAAAATGAAAAACTAATTTGGAACATAGTGGGGGGGGGGGGGGGTTGAAAGAACATGTTTAAGAAAACCTGGGATTTAAACAAGTCCAGAAGAGAGAAGACGTAGTATAACTTTAAGAAAACAGTAGACGAAACATGTTTAAAGAGAACTCAAACAAGGTCTAGTAAAAAGGCAAGCAAAGAACTTAAGAACTCAGTAGGAGAACACAAAATACCAGAAAAGGATATCAATAAGACATATAGGAAAACACAGTAGGATGAACATGTAAGCATGGTGTAGAAACACAAATAGAAAGACAAGGCACATAAGAACATATATAGTAGAAGAACATAAGAAAATAGTAGAAACACATGTGTGACAAGTATACACAAAGAAAAAGGAAAATAACAGTCGGAGAAAATATTTTGAGTTTTTCAGAAACCCTAAGTTGGAGAGAAGTAATTTTTGAAAGAAAAATTGGGGAAAACGTTTTAAAACTCAAGTAGAGCACAGATATTGAACCGTTCTAAGAAGACAAACAGAGAAAACCTTGTATAGCTAGGGTTTCAGAGGAACCCTAAAGCGAGAAAGGCTTGGAAAAGGCCTGATCAAAGTCGGATGAGTCAGAACCAGGCTCGAAATGCTTTGGATATGCCGAAGCAAAGCCGGAGAAGCCATAGAACCTTGAATCGGAGAAGATCTGAACGAACACCCTCGAGGTCAGACCTCGAAACTTCGAACACCAAGCGTTCAAGAGCAGGGGGAGGTGAGTGTAGGCTATCCATGGCCTGAGAGGCCATGGATTCCTCTGAGATTGCGGTTGAAAATGGTAGAAGGCGATTAGGGTTTCAAGAACCTTCAAGAGAGTTTGAGAGAGGAGAGTGGTTGGGGGCAGCTGAGAGAAAAGAAACAGGGGAATAGGATAGTCATTTAGGTTTAATTATGGAAGGGTGGATAGGAGCCGTTGATCTCAGAGATCAACGGTCCAGATAAAAAAGGGCTTGGGTCGGGTAATTAAAATGGGTTGAGGGTATAGGATTGGGCTGGTCCAGTTGGGNATAGTCAGTTTTTCCTTTTTATCTTATAAAAATAGTAAACATGATTTTGAAAGCAAATTAAATGTACTAGACCAGTTAATAATATACAAATATTAATTTAAAAATATTAGAACCAATTTCATAATTATAAAATATTATTAATTCTCAAAATAGGCTAAAATTGCAATTATATGCAATTTGACTTTTAAAATACCAAATAAATTTTTAAAAATGAATAAACATTACTCTAGCTATATTTTGAGATAAATATAGGAATAAAATAAGTTATTCGGCAAGATGATAACTTTGTGAATAATTATTGGTTTTTATACTGCTAAAATGGATAATAAATTGATTTTAAATTTTTTTTTAAAAATTAGAAAAAAATACTAAAACACTTAGGCATATTTATATATGCATATATATTATTTGAAAGTATTTTTCATATAAAAAATAGACGGGAAAAAATTGTGTATCAACGGGACCGAAGTAGCAAATGCAATCACGCAAAACTTCAGCATTCCAGTAGACGGGGCTGGAGTTTTTTTTTCTAGATAAGATATTGAAGTTATTTAGTTCATTTGTAAAAACTTCAGCACTAAAATTGCTGAAGTTTTTTTTTCATGGATTCATTAGTTTTGTCATAAAATTTTTTCAAAAATTTCAGCAGAAGATGCTAAAGTTATTTAGTTCATTTGTAAAAACTTCACCACTAAAATAGCTGATATTTTTTTTGTCCTGGATTAATTAGTTTTGTCATAAAACTTTTTCAAAAACTTCAGCAAAAAATGCTGAAGTTATTTAGTTCATTTGTAAAACTTTCAGCACTAAATAAATTGAAGTTTTTTTTTGTCCTAGATAAGCTTTTTCAAAAACTTCAGCAGTAGATGCTGAAGTTATTTCCTTCACTTGTAAAAACTTCGGCACTATATAAGCTAAAGATTTTTTGTCCTGGATTCATTAGTTTTGTCATAAAGTTTTTTCAAAAATTTCAGCAGAAGATGTTGAAGTTATTTAGTTCATTTGTAAAAACTTCATTACTATATAAGCTGAAGTTTTTGAAAAGGCTTTCTAACATACTAGATAAATAATCACCTTATTCTTTCATAGTGTATTATTATTATAAAATAATCAGATTGCCAACAATATCTAAATCATAAATTTTGAAAACAATAAACATGAAAAGAACAGAATTATTCACAAATTATTGTCTACTAACTTATGTAATTATTTATAATTTATTTTTAAATAATTTAATAAATATACTTATAGCAATAATCCCATGAACTGAAGTTTCATAGCAGCATCAACAACAACAGAAGAAGAAGAAGAAGAAGAAGAAGAAGAAGAAGAAGAAGAAGAAGAAGAAGAAGAAGAAGAAGAAGAAGAAGAAGAAGAAAACGAAGGAGGAGAAGGAGGAGGAGAAAGGGAGCTGAAGTTGTTTAAAAAGTGAGTTCAAGTTAAATTTTTTTTAAAAAAAAGGGTATAGGTTAAATGGGGGCAACCAAATAGGGCGCTCCGTACAATTTTTACCTTCTTACTTTCTTCCAATAAATTTTTATCTTTAACCCAACGAGTTTTTAACGACAATTACTTGTTAGCTACACGAAAAGAAAAGAGGCCTTTACATAAATAGCCGGTCATATTTATTATTTATTTTTTTTAGCTGGTAAACATATATTACACATGATTATAGATGTATTTTACATAAATTATATAAAGGCGTAATACATACGGAGACACTTAAAGTTGGCACGATCTTTCACTTAAACACTTAAATTAGGCCTCTTTCCAGTTAGACACGTTTCTTAGGCAATTCTCATACCAATTAAACACATAAACTAGGCTCTAACGTATGACTTTTCTGGATAATATAACAAATCCTTACAAATATCCTTACAAATAAACTTAACTTCATAACTAGATTTAGAGTACCTCCAAAACTGTTTTCTCCTTTCCCCTCCTTTCCATTTCTTATGCCAATTAGACCATATATGCCTGGCACACATCCTAAATTCAGCATTGGGTAAAACTTTATTCAAAGCTGCAGCAAAACCCTACACAATAATTAATAAACCAGCAAAAAACGTGTCTAATTGGTACGAGAATTGCCTAAGAAACATGCTTAATTGAAAAGAGGCATAGTTTAAGTGTCTAAATAAAAGATCGTGCCAACTTTAAGTGTCTCCATATGTATTACGCCTTATATAAATATTATACATCTTCTAGCAATTTTTAATTTTAACAATTCGGTGGGCGAATATCTAGGTTAATTCTTCGAGAGGGGGGCCGATGGCTTTATTGCGCAGTCTCTTCTCAAACTAAAATGGGGGTTTGGGATATTTCTTCTTCTTTCTCTAAAACCGCAAGGGATGTCCATAATCAAAACATTTTTTCTGAACATTTAATCTAAATAACCATCCACCTAACATGTTAAATTAAAATTTATCTACGAATGTAATTCTTAATATCACAATTATTTGTAATTAGCTTTTAAATGGCTATATTAAATACAATATCTTTACATTCTCAATATACAGGTTATATATATATATATATCAGCTCTCCCTTCTCTCTAGTCTCTCCACTCCCTTTGTAAAAATCCTCTTGTAATATTTTAAGTTTTGTATAGAAAAATCAAAAAGGTCGCTTGGCCACAAAACAGAAGGTCTCGGGTACTGTTTCTCTCTCTCTCTTTATTAATTTATATTACTATCCTATATGAAAGGCTAAATAATTAAGTGTTAGACTTAGCATTCGAAGGTTATTCACTATGCATGATTTACAACTAAATATTTACTATATTACCCTAATGAGGTTATAGGTTAAGAACTATATAGACCAGGTAGTTACTAACCTTGGTTAGGCCAACCTAACCGGTGGTGCTCGTAAAACCCGTTTAGGCAGTGGCCGTTGTAGAGTTGTGAGGAGTACCGTGGTTTAAGGTTTACATAGAGTTGAGTAGCTAGGCCAAGGCTAGAGTTCTTGTAATTTATTTCCCAGCAACCTCATTGAAAGCGATCCTGTAGCGTTTTGATATATATATATATATATATATATATATATATATATATATATATATATATATATATATATATATATATATATATATATA
>MU781676.1:25725-44815 GCA_026770625.1 Nicotiana glauca
TATAAATTGATACATACATATATATATATATATATATATATATATATGATAGAACATCTATAATTGATGACATGGACTTTTACTAACTCATAATTCAGAGTTATAAATTGAGCCAATATTGAGTTATCTTAGGAAAAGTCCAAGATAGAATTACATAAGGGCCCAGGAGGATTATACGCATAGAATCATAGATAGATTGAAGTTCCTCTTCGGACGAATAAGATGTGATCTTTCCGGTCTTTCATATGAACTAGTGTGGTCATATAGGTTAAAGTTATCTTCGTGTGACCTATAGGTGACAGGTTCGAGTCGTGGAATCAGCCACTGATACTGCGTACCTCATACCCCCTTGGGGTGTAGCCCTTCCCTCTGCGTGAACGCGGGATGCTTTGTCCATCGGGCTACCCATCCTACATTGGTGGTGCTTCAAATACATCCACATTCCACACTCATTCATCATTTTCTTATTTTTCACACAGTGTTCGGTATATATTGGTACTTGACTAAATTCGAATTCGCATCAGGAAGTTCAGGAGATATCCAATGTAGAGGCTATGGGTTCATCTGAACTCATAGCTTTCAAGTTTCAATCATACCTGTATTTTTGTCCAAAAAATTATTAAATATGTACAAATAATAAATTTACACTCATTAAATTAGATATGGTAGAATTATAAATCTGAACTTATAAAGTTCAAATCTCGAATCCGCCTCTCGGGAAGTCCTATATTAGAAGGCAAAATACCCTATTAAAAATGACTTTATACCATGGGTCGAATAAGAGATTTCTGATTAAGGATGAATGAATACTTATCACTTCATCCCAACCCTTTCTGATACTCATTCACCATCTTATCCCGATAAGAGTATTGGACCAAACATATATTTTGCACTTCATTATTTACTTTCTGCATGGTAGCCTGATACACAAAATACATAGTGAGCTCAAAAACAATTCCAGCTAAGTGCCACGTCGGTTCGGCAGTTAAAAGTTAGTTATGGGTCAGCTGAAGTTAGTTAGGCAGGCATAGAAAGATTCTTTCAGTTGGAAATAAACAGTAGCTCAATTTTTAATTCTTATATAGCATTGTGTTACATAGTTACATATCGTAATAAGAACTATTACAATTCTCTCTTGCAGGAATTCAATATGGAATTCGAGGATGGAGCAGTTGTTCAAGAGTTACAGAGAACTTGAGAAGTCCAGCTATGGAATTGTAAAGAAGAAGGAGAATAGAGAGAGAGATATTTAGAGAGAATTTGGTTGTCGATCCCGGCCATGGACCCAATCGACGTCAACTCCCATATTGCCATTAACGGGAATTTGGCCGTCGATCTTGAAAATAACATCCGCAGAGATGCTCGAACAGCCGATCAGATCGCACAGGGCGATGAAGAATGCGGGATTGGCCTTTGAATGATATTCAAAATGTTGCAAACCCAACAAGCTACAATAGCGCAACACCAAAATCAGAATCATGTACCAAGCAAGATCTAGCTCGATCCATCACAAGAAATTATCCATAGAGCCGAATCGGTGCCGAAAAGATCGAATGGAGGAGAATTGGAGACCAATCCTGCTATCGTAAAGATGTTGGAGGAACTGATGAAGCGAATTAAGACAGGGAAAAAGAAGATCGAGAAAAATGATAAGAAGGTGAAAACTTATAACTCCAGGGCCGACCTTACTCCGAGGGCACCACCGGTATTAAAAAGACTTGATTTGAAAAAGTTTGTCCAAAAACCTTTCCCCCCGAGTGCAGCCCGAAGCTAATCCCAAAGAAGTTCTGTATGTCCAAGATTCCGAAGTATAATGGGATGATAGATCCAAATGAACACGTCACCTCATATGCGTGCGACATCAAGGGAAATGACTTGGAAGATGACGAGATTGAATCCGTGTTGCTAAAGAAATTCGGGGAGACTATCAAAGGGTGCTATGATATAGTACCATAATTTACCACCTAACTCTATTAATTCATTTACTATACTTGCAGATTCTTTTGTAAAGGCACACGCCGGAGCAATTAAGGTAAGATAGAAAGACAACGAGATGCTCAGGGAATTCGTATCTCGATTCCAAATAGAGCAGATGGATTTGCCACCGGTCACCGACGATTTGGTTGTTCAAGCTTTCACTCAAGGTCTCAATGATCGGAGTTCCATAGCTTCACAACAATTAAAGCAAAATTTGTTCGAATATCCAGCTGTCACTTGGGCCGATGTACATAATCGATACCAACCGAAGATTAGGGTCGAAGACGATCGTGTATAAGGACTTTTTGGTATGTTCGAACGAGGTCCTAGGGGCCCCAGGTGTGTTTCGGATTGAGTTCAGACCATTTGTTCTTGGATTGAGATTGCAGGTTTTTTGAGTTCTGGTTTCCTTTATCGTGTTCACGAAGGATGTGTTGTTATCGCGTAGAGTAGTTACCGACTGATGGATTTTTACTCTTCACATACGCAAATTCAGGGACATAATTCCGTAAGTTGGGGTGCTTGGGCACTGTGAACGTGTGCATGGGACCGCATTCGCATATAACGAAGGAGCGACCAAACTGAGGCGCGCGATGTTCTTCGCATTCGCGTGGCCTGGAACGTGATCGTGTAAGCTAAGGAAGTCCGGTCATTGCGTCTGCGACTGTTATCACGCGATCGCGTAAGAGGTTTTATGAGCTAGGAGGATTTGTTATCCACGATCACAAGTGATTGTCCGCAATCACGTAAGGAAATAACTAGGCAACAATATATTATTTCCAACTCGGGGGTTTTGTCCCTTTTTTTATCTTTTGAGCTAGAGACCTCGGTTTTGGGTAATTTTTAAGAGATATTAAAGGAGTTGATTGGGGTAAGTGATTTTAACTCGGATTTGATTATTATACATGAATCTATCATTGTTTTTACTATTTCATTAGTGTTTTGAGTAAGAAAAATTGAGAAAATTTGTGAAAACTTCATAAGCAATATTTTGAGGATTTGAAAGGCGATTTGAGGTCGGATTTGAATAATTTTAGTATGGTTGGTCTTTTTATTGAATGGGTGTTTTGTATGTTTGGTTGGGTTCCGAGACACGAGCTCGGGGTTGTCTTTTTGAGTTGACTTTTTGTTTTTCTTTAAAGGTTGCAACTTTATTGTCCGGAATAGTTTCCTATAGTTTGTATTTATGGTATAAAGTTATTTTGACTAGATTCGAGCCGTTTAGAGTTGGATATTCACAGAAAAGGCTTATTAGTGGATTGAGTTAACATATTTTGAGGTAAGTGTCTTACCTAACTTTGTGTGGGGAAATTACCCCTTAGGTTTGGTGTTGTTTTGTGTTAACTGTGGTACGTAAAAGCCGTGTACGCAATGTGACAAGTGGGTACACGAGCTAAATATGGTAATTGACCGGTTTAAGCTATGTAGATTCTTTTCACGCCTTTAATTGAGTTGTCATAACATGTTATATTCATCATAGTTAATTTATCCTTACATGCTTCACTTGACATTGTTAATACGTGTCTCATCTCTTACTTGTTATATGCTCTTACATGCTTAGTTGAAGTTACTGTTTTCTCATTGCCTTTAAATATTTAACTGTTGAGTTACCTTATTTGAAGTTGTTATTTCTTAGAATATCTTATTGTTGAATTTGGTTGTTGAAGTTGTAAAAGTCATGATCATATCGAGGCAAAGTTGTAAATTGTTGAAATACCATTCTTGTTGAATTATTCACTTTCTGTTGCTATTTTTGATACTCTTGTACACATTGTGATTGAGCCATGGACTATTTATTCTGAAAACATTGTTATTGTTGACTTCTTTGGCAAGTTGGGGTATTGGTCACTTGAGGTGCGATTTGTGATATGTTGTTATATTGATATGCATGCGGTGGTATAAGGATAGGGGTTGATACACATGCGGTGAGATAAGGTGGGCTTGATACGTGTGTTGCTAGTAGTGGAACTACTTGAAACCACGCGGTGTGATAAGGTGGGCTAAAACACGGGTAGCTATTTCGGAAAAAATAATTTTCAAAACTAAATGTAAGGCTGTCGTGGTGTTATAAGGAAAGATTGTGATTGTGACATGAGATACGAAGAGGTAACTCAGACGTGATTCTTGTTGTTATCTTTCATTTACATCACTTATATTTGTTTGCATCATTTCCTTGGTGTTCTTATTATGTGTTTCCTCCCTTGATGCCTTTACTACCTTAACTTTCAGTGTAGCTGATCTTGTTGTATTTCTTCATTGTTTTATTCCTTGTTTCCATTATTATATTGTACTATACTTGTTCAACTTCTTTATTTATTCCAGTAGGTGTCTTAACTTGACCTCATCACTACTCTATGGGGTTAGGCTTGATACTTACTGGGTACCATTCTGGTGTACTCATGTTATGCTTTTATAAATCCTTTTGTGTAGATACAAGTACTTCATACCAGCCCCGGGTCTGTTTATCCGAGCAGGCTCATCGACAGAGTTAAAAGGGACATTGACCAGGATCCACGATCGAACAGAGATTGATATCATCCTTAAGGCGGAGATCGGAGAAATAACGGGCCTGGATGAAACCCCGTTCGGAATGATCGAGGACAGAGTTCCCGAGGACTTATGAGCAAGAGTCATTTTGATAGAGATGTCGGGTCCAAAGAAGCACCTCGATTGTCAGAATATAACTTAGACGTAAATGTTTCCACTATAGTATAGGCCATTGGACGTATCAAAGATACCAGGTGGCCTCGGCCTTTGCAGAACGATCCGGCCCAGAGAAATCCAAACCAAATATGCAAGTATCATGTACCCATGGCCATAAAAAAGAAGATTGCAGACAACTAAGGGAGGAAGTTGCCCGATTGTTCAACGAGGGTCACTTTTGAGAGTTCTTATGTTATCGGGCCAAGAACCACTTCAAAAATAGAGATTCAAACAGACAGCACGAGAAAGAAGAGCCACAACATGTGATTCATATGATTGTTGGATGAGGGGTCGATATTCCTTAAGGACCGGTATTTAAATGCACCAAGGTGACAATCATAAGGGAAAAACTAACACGGGACTACTTACCGGAAGAAACTTTGTCTTTCAACGATGAGGATGCAGAAGGGATCGAACAACCTCATAACGACGCACAGGTAATATTTGTCCTAATGAATAAAATTCAAGTTAACAAGTTAAACATGTTTTGATTGATCTAGGCAGCTCGGCCAACATTATTCGATCGAGGGTCGTAGAAAAACTCAGCCTACAAGATTAAATTATGCCTGCAACCCGAGTACTTAACGGCTTCAACATGGCGAGCGAAACCACCAAAGGTAAGATTATTTTTCCAGTGAACGTGGATGGGACCATCCAGGAAACAAAATTCCATGTAATCGAGAATGACATGAGGTACAACGCCCTACCCGGAAGGCCATGGATCCATAACATGAGGGCCAGTACCCTCGACCCTTCACAAAGTTTTGAAGTTCTCAACATCTGAGAGAGTCAAAATAGTGTACGGGGAGCAGCCCGCCGCCAAGGAGATGTTCGAAATTGATGAAGTGATACTGGTTTCAACACTTCCTTCAGCAAAGGGATCAGATTCAAAAGGAAAGCAAGAGGCTAAATAGAAACCACAAACACCAGCCTCGATCCAATCGGAGAAGCGGGGGATCGATGGGGACGACGACTATGGGATACCCGATCTTTCATAGTTCTCAATGACTCCGACGCTACCAAATCAATAGTCGAAAAGCTGCAACAAGTCACACTAGCCGAACATCTGCCCGAACGAAAAGTATACCTAGGCACGAGGCTAACCCCCGAGCTTAGGAAAAAACTTATTCATTTCCTTACAGCTGATATGAATTGCTTTGCTTGGTCCCACCTCGATATGACAGGGATTCTGCCTGGTGAATCAAAAAAGAAGGCCCCAGTCCGAGATTAAACATGCCTTCATTAAGGATGAGGTAACCAAACTTCTCAAAAATAGGACCCATTCGGGAAGTAAAGTATCCCAAATGGCTAGCAAACATAGTGGTAGTCCCTAAGAAGAGAAACAAACTTAGAATGTGTGTAGATTAAAAAGACTTGAATAAAGCACGCCCTAAGGATTCTTTTCTTTCGTCTAACATCGATCGTATGATTGATGCCACGGCCGGCTACAAGAGTATGAGTTTTCTCGATGCCTATTCCGGGTACAACCAAATACAAATGAACCCGGAGGATCAGGAAAAGACTTCGTTCATCACGAAGTACAACACCTACTGTTATATTGTAATGCCATTCGGACTAAAAAAATGATGGTGCAACATATCAACGCCTAGTAAATCGAATGTTCAAAGAACAAATAGGGAAATTTATGGAAGTTTATATTGATGACATACTACTTAAGTCCCTACGAGCAGAGGACCATTTAAAGCATTTGTAGGAAACCTTCGATATACTGAGGAAGTACAATATGAAGCTCAATCCAAAAAAGTGTGTGTTCGAGGTTGGCTCGAAAAAGTTCATTGTCTTCGTGGTGTCCAATCGGGGGATCGAAATTGTCACGACCCAAATCCGTCAAGCCAACACTAATTAGTTAATTGAATTTTTATTTTAATATTTTTTTGAAATCATAAAATTCCTTTAATTTAACGAGTAAAAGATTAAAATTTACAGAATAAATAATAATATTTTCCACTTCAATACTAAATATCCCATGATCATCCCAGAACCCGATGTCATAAGTTCATGAACATTTACTAGGAAATTAAAATAAAATAAATACAACATCTATCCGGAATACAAATTTGGACAGGAAAGAAAATACAAACACTCTGAAGGAGACTCTGCTGGTTGCGGATCGCAGTATGAAATACAGCTCACCTAAGTCCCCGCATCAACCTCGCTGTTGTGCCCGCAAGGACACTGAACATACATGTTCTTGGACAACAAAATGTACAGCAAGTGTAGTATGAATACGAAAATAACGCGTACCTAGTAAGTATCCAGTCTAATTTCGAAGAAGTAGTGATGAGGGGTAGACTCGATACTTACTAGTGATCCAATAATATCAGGTATAGGAAAGAGGTAAATATATGTGAGACAGAGTAAATAAAGGAATTAAGTAACATAAAGATACGTGATACAAATTCCCCTCTTTACCATGAACTCAAGCTTCCCATTAGAAATTCCCCCCTTAATCGGAGATCACATAAGGATGTAGTGGACCTCATCAAGTAGATTATCATAAATTCAAACCCGGAAAACTCATGGATACACTGGCTGCTTGCCAAATATTACGCACGATTCCATGAGTATATGATATAGTAAATACCAAAGTGTACGGCCTGATCCAATATAATAATTAAACTCTGCATTGCCGAGGGCAAATAGTATGAACCATAGATGCATCTATTAACCTGTCGAGGTGAACAGCCCGCTCCCATGAGAGTGTATGCTACATAGATCCTGCCGAGGTAGATGGCTCGATCCCGTAAAAGTGAAAAACATACTCCTGCCGAGGTGAACGGCCCTATCCCATATGAGTAGTGGAAATTTACCCCACTTGCGGAATATGATTGCGACGCGGTTACACATAGATTTGTTAAGTTATTAAAGTATTCTTCAATTCTTTTCAAAATACGAAGTTCAAATGAAACTTTTAAGATCCCAATTTTTCCTCAATTTTTAACTCCTTTCAAAACATTTACTAAGAAAACTCAATCTTGCTTCTTCTCAAGGCAAACAATAAACATAAATCAACAACAATATTACAAGGCATGATGTAAGCCTAAAACAATCCGAACATAGGCATAGCTAGCAGCTACGTACGGACTTTCGTCACCTCACGCGTACATAGCCCCCATAAATATAAACACATAATAAATCAAATGAAAATGGGAGAAAAATATGGCTTCGCAGGTGAGAGACCCCTTCCACTTCTGCTCCTTCTTCCGCTTCTTCTCTCAACTTCTTCGCTTCTACACTTGCGCAGATGTGGCCAAAAAATTCCGCACATGCGCTCCTTCACCTGGGCGCCTTGTTCTGCTTCTGTGACTCCAATGTCGCTTCTGCAACCTCCACACCTACGGCCAAAGCATTGCAGGTGTGGTTACACCAGATGGCAACAACCCTTAGCCCTTCTCCCAAGTCAAAACTTGGCCCTTTCACCATCCGGATTCCACCCAAGGCCCTCAGGACCTCAACCAATTATACCGACACGTCCCAAAACACATTACGAACTTATTCGAGCCTTCAAATCACATCATACAATATCAAAATCATGAATCGCACCCCAATTCAAGATTTATGAACTTTAGAACTTCAAACTATTTCATTCGATGCCGAAACCTATCAATTCACGTCCGATTGACCTTAAATTTTGCACACAAGTCACATTCGACATTACAGACCTACTCCAACTTCTGAAATCGTAATCCAACCCCGATATCAAAAGGTCCACTCCCGATTAAACTTCTCTAAAACCTTCAAATTTCTAACTTTCATCAAATGACCCCAAAATGACCTACGGACCTCCAAATCCACTCCGGACACTCTCCCAATACCGAAATCACAAATAGATATCAATAACATTAAAATGCACTTTAACCCAAATTTATGAAATTCATCCAAAAATGTTAACTTCCACAATAGGTGCCGAAATGCTCTCGGGTCATCCAAAACCCAATTCAAACATACCCGTAAGTCTGAAATTATGATCCAAACCTACTGGAGCCTCGAAATCTCGATTTCAAGGTCGTTTAATCGAAAATCCAATCTTAGTCAATTCTTCCAACTTAAGGCTTTCAAAATAAGAATTTTCTTTCCAATTCAACTCCGACCTTCCCGAATTTTAATTCTGACTACGCGTACAAGTCATAATACCTTAAGTAAAGCTGCTCATGGCCTGAAACCACTGAACGACGCGCTAGAGCTTAAAACGACCGGTCAGATCATTACATAAATCAACCCCGATAAAATCAAAACTATCAAGGATATCAAGGTCGTGGATAATGTAAAGGTCATGCAAAGGCTAACAGGGCGCATATCTGCCCTAGGAAGATTCATCTCGAGGTCCTTACATAGGAGTCATCAATTCTTCTCACTGCTTAAGAAGAAAAGCAATTTTGCATGGACTCTGGAATGCTAGCAGGTCTTGGAGGAACTAAATCGAGCCCGCCACTACTTCATATCTCGAAAGTGGATGAATATATTTACTTGTACTTGTCAATCTTGAAGATAACAGTAAATGGACTCCTGGTCCTAGAAGAACAAGGTACGCAATTCCCTGTCTAATATGTTAGTCGAACCTTAGGTGAGGCTGAGACTAGATATCCACACTTAGAAAAATTAGCGCTTGATTTAATAAGCATCTCTAGGAAACTAAAGTCATACTTCCAATGTCATCCAATATGTGTTGTGACAACTTATCCTCTTTGAAATATTTTGCACAAACCCAAACTGTCGGGCCGGTTGGTCAAATGGGCCATCGAAATCTTAGTAGACTTCGTGGCTGATTTTTCACCAGCCCTCGTACCCGTGGTTGAAAAGGAACTACTGATGGAATCGGGAACATCTTCGGAAGTCTAGACCCTCTTTATGGATGGTGTTTCTAACGTGAAAGGGTTCGGACTAAGCATCGTACTAAAATCACCAACTACTAAAAGAATTACTTTTAGCGGCCACTATTTAGCGGCAATAAATTAATTGTCGATAATTCATTTCCTACGCCAAATTATTACCGGGAAATGAGCATTAACCATAAAAAACACATCTTTACCGGCAATTGAATATAAAGTCCCGTAATAGGGAATAAAAGTAGATAGCCAATTTATTCTTCCCTCCGAAGCATTTCATTTTGCCGCCTATAACCTTTGGTCATTCCCTCCATTTCTTCCCTGTAAATAAGAAAACAGACCCAACTGGGGGAATTTGGAAAGAATAAAATAAGTAAAATGACTCTCATTTCTCAAACTGATGATCCAATTGAAAAAAATTGCATCCGCCAACCAAGTACTAACTCATGTCTTTCTCCATCACGAGCCTCAATTTATCGCGATCTTAACATTGTCGGCCACCATCTCTAGTAACCCAGCACGTCTCTCTCAACTCTCTACTCTCTATTATGCGATTTTAATTTGTGAGATATGATTCTGATAGAGTATGTGAGGAAACATAGAGAAGGGAACTAGATTGGGTTTAGAGGAATTTAAGGTTGAAGAAACATGGAAAAAGTTGTAGATTAACATTTTGTGAGCTAATCTTAGTGTGGGGGGATAGAGGTGGTGATGAGGTTAGGTCTACTGCAAATTTGGTATTTATACATGTTCTAGGGTTCACAAATTAGAAACCCTTGATAAATTGGAATGTAAACTAAAAATATCAGAATAGATGTGTGGATTACTTTTTCTTCATTTGCAATAACAATACTAGTAAATTACTTTCCATTCATCATTTTGGCTTACCATATGCACTATCAATAGAATTAGATTCTTAAATATTTTTTAGTAGTAATTGTTAGAACATGCGTAGCTGAAGCAAGCATACAAGACAAGCATCAAATACATGTAAACTAGACAACGCAATAAAAATGAGATTAGAAGCACTAACCTCTTGAAGTAGTTGCACAAACCATCCAAGCAGCAAGAATCCAGGACTGCAGTCTTCTACTATTTGCCTAGTAAAATCTTGGATGATTTTGCTATTGGGTAAGCAAGAACAATACAACTGAAAGGTAATTAATTAGGTGAAACTAGTCTTCCTTTAATATACCTGAAATTAAGCCATAATAGGGCTTAAAACGTGTAGGATTCTACAAGTAGAATCCTACTCTAACTCAAAAGGATAACTTTTCTCCCAAGCTACTTTTTACCCAAGTCTGTCCAGGTTTTTACTATGTATAGCAGGGACCACAGAAATAATAAGAGGCTACTAATTATAGTATTAATTAAAAATTAGCATGAATTAATTTTTACTATAATTAATTGCAATTTATTCCACTAAAAACTGCAATTGAACTCCTCAATATGAATTTCGAAAATTCATCAACACTTATTTTAACTTCCCATATTAAGATTTCAAATAGCAGTTAATTAAATTAAATCACTAAAAATTTAATTGAATTAACTAATTAAATCCTTTATAATTCTGTTTAAACCATTTCAAGTGACGGATACAAAATTCATTGGCGGGGTTTTCACATAAAAACTTACTATAAGCTTAATAAAGGGGTATCATCAAACCCAAAACCAAGTCATGGATTCTATCAACTAATTATTATTCACAAATATTATTCGTTATTGTCCAATCTATTAGGCATATACTAACTCTAAATAGAGTCGTACCTTTTGATAAATCAAAACAACAAACAAATTACATTGATCATAATAATTATATCAAGATTAGGAGTATAAGCTCATTCAATGAATTAGAGAAAATATTTTATATATTCATTATAAAAATATCTTTTCTCTACTTGGTCCGTTCAATATACACTGAGTATACTAGCACAAGAAGTTGGAGTAAAACTACTCCCATAATCAATACAAATTATACAATAATCATGTGCTACAATCATCAAGATATTTTGTCTAACAATATCTTTGATGAACATAGTTTATTAATTATGAGAACTAACAATTTAATCTTCTGTGCATGAGCTAAGACTCCATACACTAAATTGTCTACTACATAACTAAAAGGACACACATGTAATAAATGATATATTTAAAATAGTACTTTATTGAATTGAATAAATTAAATAAATAATTATTCCATAAAAAATAAAATATAATACTATATCTAAACTGCATGGTTAATAGTATATCCCAACAATCTCCCACTTAGACTCATAACCATACGTATACTACTCTAACACCCATTCCTTCTACATGCTTGTCAAAAATCTTCTGTGTCAAGCTCTTTATAAACGGGTCTGCCAAATTTTCTCTGACGCAATCTTCAACACTCTTGCATCACCTTTCTGAGTTATGTCCCGAATTAAGTGATATTTACGCTCAATACGCTTACTTCTTTTATGGCTTCTTGGTTGCTTCGAGTTTGCAACTGCACCACTATTGTCACAATTGATGCTTGAACCGAAGGAACCACATTAAGCTCTTTCAGAAAGTTCCTGATCCAAACAACCTCTTTAACTGCCTCAGATGCAGCCACATATTCGGCTTCCATGGTGGAATCAGCAACACATGATTGCTTGATGCTCCTCCAACTTGTGGCTCCACCTACTAAGGTAAAAACATATACTGAGGTAGATTTTCTAGAGTCTCTATCTGACTGGAAATCTGAATCAGTATAGCCAATAGGTGCAAGATCACGTGAGTGATACTCCAACATATAATCCCTAGTCCTCTTCAAGTACTTGATTATATGCTTGATAGCAGTCTAGTGTTCTCGACCAGGGTTAGACTGAAATCTACTAACCATTCCAACAGCAAAGTAGATATCAGGTATAGTACATAGCATAGCATATATAAGACTCCCTACAGCAGAAGCATAAGGGACCGCATTCACCTTTTCTATCTCATCAGTCGTTTTTGGGGACTGATCTCTTGATAGAGAGATTCCGTGTCTAAAGGGGAGAAACCCTTTCTTGGAATCTTATATGCTAAACCTGGTGAGAATAGTATCAATATAAAGTGCTTGGGACAAGCCTAATATGCTTTGCTTGCGATCTCGCATAAGCTTGATCCCAAGGATATGTGCTGCCTGTCCCAAGTCTTTTATATTGAAACGTGAGGACAACCATTCCTTTACTGAATTTAACATGCTCACATTATTTCCTATGAGCAAAATATCATCTATGTACAAAACCAAAAATGTAATTTTATCTCTATTCCACTTCTTATAGACACAAGATGCATTTTCACATTGATCAAAACCGAATGTCTTAATCGATGCATCAAAACAAGTGTTCCATGCCCTAGAAGCTTGTTTCAATCCATAAATAGATTTCTTTAATTTACACAACATGTGCTCATTGCCACTTCTTATGTGTAACGACCCGACCGGTCATTTTGAGTACCAGCACTCCGTTTAGCAGTCAGAGGCCGTGAAACTTAATTTCGGGTATTATGACTTGTTCGCATGGTCGGAATTTAAATTCAGGAAGATCGGAGTTAAATTTAGATGAAAATTCTTATTTGAGAAGCTTAAAGTTGAAAGAATGAACTAGGATTGGATTTTTGAGTAAACGACCTCGAAATCAGGATTTGAAGGTTCCAGCAGGTTCATATGATATTTTCGGACTTAGGCGTATGCCCGGTTCGGGTTCTGGATAATCCGGGAGCATTTTGGCGCCTATTGTGGAAGTTAGCATTTTAAAAGAAATTTCATAGGGTTGGCTTGAAGAGCATTTCAGTGTTATCAATGTCCGTTTGGTATTCCGAGACTGGGAGTAGCTCCGTATGGTGATTCTGGAGTTGGGAGCGCGATCAGAAGTGAATTCGGAGGTCCGTAAGTCTTTTTGAAACCATTTGGCTAAAGATAGAAATTTGAAGGCTTTTGGGAAGTTTGACCGGAGGTTGACTTTTTGATATCGGGGTCGGAATCCAATTTCGAAAGTTGGAGTAGGTCCGTAATGTCAAATATGACTTGTGTGCAAAAATTGAAGTCCATCGGACGTGATTTGATAGGTTTAAACATCGGAAATAGGAGTTGGAAAGTTTAAAGTTCATAAATATTGAATTGGAGTGAAATTCGTGATTTTCGTGTTGTTTGATGTGATTTGAGGCCTCGAGCAAGTCCGTAATGTGTTTTGGGATTGGTTGGTAGGTTTGGTTGAGGTCTCTGGGGCCTCGGGGTGAGTTCGGGTGGCCAAACGGAGAGTTTTTGGACTTATGAATATTTAGGCCTGCTACTTCTGGTATTTTCGCTTCTGCGGTTTTGGAGCCGCAGAAGCGGAACCGCAAAAGCGGCTTGGCAGACGCAGAAGCGAAAAGTGGACGTTTGGCCAGGAACCACAGAAGCGAATTTCGTTCCGCAGAAGCAAAATCGCTTCTGCGATGGGTAGACCGCAGAAGCGGTTGGTCGGGTGATTTGAGAGACCGCAGAAGCGGCCTGGATGTCCGCAAATGCGGGACCGCAAAAGCGAAAATTGGCTGGGGCAGAATGTTTTAAAATCCGATTTTGGGTCATTTCTCATCATATTTTCTTGGCTTGGGGGCGATTTTGTAGATCTTCAAGAAGAGATTTTTGTCATTAATGATAAGGTATGTTATCCCCACCTATTATGAGTTAAATACACTAATTATGTATGGATTTTAGTATGAAAATGGGTAGAAAATTGAGGGTTAGAGGAAAACCTAGAAATTTAATTCTTGGAATTTAGCCACGAATTTGAGCATGGAATTAGGAGTAAATTATATATTTGAGTTCCTAAGGTCATGGGTGACCTTTATCTTTGAAAATTTTTGGATTTCGGGCACTTGGGGCCGAGGGCATTTTGGTCATTTCACCAAGAGGAGTTGGGAAATTGTATAATTCGAATTGTTAGCAAGTATTTGAGTATATTCTCATTAGGTTGCCGTTATTTGGCTAGTTTTGGAGCTCTGCGTGTTGGTTCAAGTCTTCGGAGGAAAGTAGATTGCCGGTTGCGGATCTTCGGAGCGAGGTGAGTCTCCTTTTTAATCTTGTGAGGGGAATTTACCCCATAGGTGAAGTGAATGATTGTGTGCTCCTAATTGTGGGGGCTTCGTACGCACGAGGTGACGAGAGTCTGTGCGTAACTACTATCATGCTATTGTCCGGGTAGTCTAGGACCCAAAGAGCATGTTATACATGGATTATAGTGAACTCATTTATGGTTTGAACTGCCTAAATCACATTAAATTAGTAAATGAATTTCAAAGGGGTTAAGCTTTATTTCTTAAAATTGTAAAAGGAGAATTGGTTTTATTTGAATAAATATTCCCCGATAAGTTCTTGTTTAACTGATTGATCATGTACTTTATGTGTGCCTACGTCGCATGGATGATTAGCGAGCAGGATATGTGTTTAATTATGGAACGGGCCGAACGCCTCGGTGATAATAGATGCATCTATGGTACGGGCCGCTCGACCCTCGGCAGTGCACAATTTACATTTCTGTTGGAGCGGACGGTCGACCTCGGCATGATTTGTGCATGTTTATCTGTTACTTGAAAATTATAAATGTGGAATTAGCCCTACGTGGCTTTATATAAACTGATAAGATAGTAAAGAATAAACCTTGGAAGCCCTTGATTTATTATCCAAGGTGTTTACCTGTTTTCTGGCTTCACAATTTGAACTTCTATACAAATCCATGATTATTCTTGCACTTATAGAATATTGCTTATTGACCTCTAGTGATTGTCGGAGTGGCCATCTCGTGTCTACCCCTTCGGGATTAGGCGGGACACTCACTGAGTACACGTTGATTACATACTCATACTACACTTCTGTGCATTTTTGTTTCATATGTATATATACCTCTAGTAGCCTATGGGGCATAACAACATGGATGACGCTGGGACTAGGTGAGATGCATCATTCGAGGCGACCGCAGCCAGGGTAGTCCCTTCCAGTTTACTGTATTTACTTTTCGTCCACTGTATTCCGGACGGATGTTGTATTTTATTTCTCTTATCAGTAGTTGCTCGTGTACTTGTGACACCGGGTTTCTGGGATGGTTGTCAACGGATTTGTTCTAATCGTTATTATTTAAATTTGAATTCAAGATGTGAACTTTTATTTATCAAAATGGAAGGAAAAACCTTAGATTTTCAAAAGTACTAAAAGAAGAATTAATTGATGAGTTAGTTGGCTGGCCTGACAGAGGTGTCCGGCGCCACCACGACCCTTAGTAGATTTTGGGTCGTGACATTATGAAACCAACTGATTGTGCCATATAGATGCACTCATCAAGACTTACATTTAGAAAAGTGATCTTGACATCCATTTTCCAGATCTCATAATCATAATGAACAGCAATGGATAAGAGAATCCTAATGGATTTAAGCATGGCTACAGGCGAAAACGTTTCCTCATAATCGATCCCTTCTTTTTGAGTAAACCCTTTTGCAACAAGCCTAGCTTTAAAAGTTTGCACTTTTCCATCCACTCTTCTTTTTTTCTTATAGATCCATCTACAACCTATGGGTTTGACTCCAGTAGGTGGTTCTACAAGATCCCAGACTTGATAGGAGTACATGGACTCCATTTCAGATTTCATAGCATCAACTCATTTATCAGCATCTGCATCATGTAGTGCTTCATCGTAATTAATAGGTTCTGTATTAGGCTCTTCAGGGATTCTATCATAAGATTCTCCCAAGAGCAAAAACCGGAGAGTTTTTCTAATAATTCTCCCACTATGACTAGTCACTACAGGTGGAGGCTAATTTTGTTGTTGAATCACATCATCATTTCCTGGAACTGAAGCTTCAATGTTATCCTCCACACCTTGCGGTGCTGGGATATCATTAACGTCTTCCTAGTGTGCAGGTTGCATAACAATTTCAGGTTGTTAAACAATCTGAGGTTGCTCAACATTACTCCCACTACTTTGGGGTAGGGAGATGTCATGCAATTGCTCTTGTACAATCTGCTGCCTATTGACATTTCTCCCACTACGATAATGCAGTGGTATGTCAATAATGGCTTCTGGGATACGTTTTAGAGATGAGTCTTTAGTTACTCCATTATTTAATTCCTGTAAAACTAGTTTACTTTTTAGGAATATGGTTTGTTAGATAGTCCTCTTCTGAAAATCTGGCATTTGTCGTAACAATTACCTTCTTTTCTTTGGGACAATAAAACAAACCGCCTTTTGTTCCTTTTGGATATCCAATAAAAATGCCTACTTTTGTCCTTGATTCCAATTTATCTGCTTTCCCTTTCAGCACATGTGCTGGACAACCTTAAACCTGAATATGCCGTAAACTTGGCTTGCGCCCAGTCCACAATTCTACTGGAGTTGAAGGTACTGACTTTGAAGGAACCAAATTTAGAATGTAGTTTGCTGTTTCTAAAGCATATCCCCAAAAGGAAGGAGACAAATCAGAATAACTTAACATTGATCTAACCATTTCCATAAGGGTCATATTTCTTTTTTCTGCCGCACCATTTTGTTGTGGTATTCCTGGTGCAAATAATTGAGATGTAATTCCATTATCATGTCCTTTCTCTGTTTTCATTTTAAATTCTTTGAATTTCTCAAAGCATTCAGACTTACGTCGCAACAGATAAATATATCCATATTTTGAGTAATCATCTGAGAAAGTCAAAAAACACTCAAAACCACCTCTTGCTTGTATATTCATAGGACCACACAAATCAGAGTGAATTAATTCTAGTTTATCACTAGCCCTATTTCCTTTTGAGGGAAAATGCCTCTTGGTCATTTTGCCTTCTACACAGGATTCGCATGTTGGTAGTGATTCTACTTTCAATGAACTCAAAGGTCCATCAAAGACTAATCTCGAAATCCTATTTAGATTTATATGGCCTAGACGTAAGTGCCATAAGTAAGTTTAACTCAATTCAGAAATACATTTTCTTTTATGTGGTAGATTAATGTTATTTAGGTCTTTTGGTTGTTGTAGCACATGAGATATATCAAGAATAAAAAGGTCATGTACTCTAGCAACAATGTAGATAAAACGTTTATTAAACTTAATAACAGCAGAGTTATTAGCAAAATAAATATTATAACCAGCATCCATTATTTTCGAAATCGAAATCAAATTCCTTCTAATAGAAGGTACATAGAGAACATCTTTTAAAACTAAAACTATATCACTACTAAACGAAACTTTAATATCTCCTAAAGCTAAAGCTGGTGCTGGCTCGCCATTGACTTGAAAAATGCAAACTTCATTCTCACTTAGCTGTCGTGTTTCCTGAAACCCCTGCAAAGTAGTGCAGATGTGAATAATGGCTCCTGAATCTACACACCAAAACATGGTAGAAACAGGTGCTAAACAAGTTTCAACGACATTTAAATTTGAATTACCTTGCTTATTCAACTTTGCCAGATAGGCAGGGCATTGTTTCTTGTGATGCTCGGGTTGCTTGCAATGATAACGCTTGCCTTTGGGCTTTTTCACGCCAACCGCACCACCAGGTGCCATGTCACGACTGTGAGCACGTGATTTTTTGCCTTACATGAATTACTCCCACAAAATTAAAACAAAAAAATTGTTTGTTTTATTCTGTGCATTTCGTGAATTTTTCGTGATATTTTTAGTAATTGTTTGCGTTTATGCGTGCATTTTATTTGTTTAAATTAATGAAAAATACAAAAATATGTTGTATTTACATTTAGGATTTAATTTTATATTTTTTGATTAATTATGTAAGTTGTTGTTTTACAAAAATGAAAAAATCCACAAAAATAATGTACTTTGCATTTTTAGCGTTTAATGCCCAAGTGTGCGATTTTGTTTGTGATTAGTGTTTAATTTTTGTGTGATAATTATTATTAAGGGTAAATTAGTATTGCGTAAGTTAATTGGATTTTTGTAATTTAATCTAGGATTTTAGTTTTTAAATTAGGAATTAAAAGAAAATTAAAGAAATAAAAATAAAGAGAAAAACTCGGACCAGGCCAATTTATCCCCAGGCCCCAAATAATACATCTCAAACCATCCCAAATCTCACCCCTAACCCGGTCCAACTGACCAGACCTCTCAAACGTCCAAAACGACGCCGTTTCATGGCCAAATAATCTCAGTCGTTGATCTCAATTCAATCAACGGTCCATTCTGCCCTTAGCATTGAAGAAACAATATTGTTTTGGGTCAGTCTATCTCAACCGTTCATTTGATTTGATCAAATGATCACCAACCCTCCTTGCAACCCGACTCTGACCCGTTAAAAAACCGACCCAGTCTCCTACTTAAAGAAACGACATCGTTTCTATTAAGTAGCCAATCCAGGCCGTTGATCTTAATTTATCTAACGATCTGGATTAAATATTAACCATGGTATATATCTTCCCCAACGACCCAACCCCCCTTAGAACCCCCCCCCAATCTCTCTTAGGGTCTTCAGAGATCATACCCCGTTCCGCCTTCCCCCACCGTGCTCCGCCCACCGGAAATTACCTCACGGCGGTTCCAGTGGACCAAACAGCCCCAAATTTACACCATCCGTTCACCTC
>MDKF010145586.1:0-23556 GCA_026770625.1 Nicotiana glauca
CAGCTCAAGAGTCAACGAAAATGTACCTGAAATGACAAGGAAATGGAAGAAAGGATGTGGATCAGCAGCAGTACATACAGGATATCAACAGCAACCACACAGATGAGTTCAAACAACAATGATTGACTCAAATCCAACCCAGAAATATAGTTATCAGCCCAGTAACAGATCAGAAATGTTTTCAAACTAATTCTGAACACTTCAGAAGTTCAAAAACTCAATATCACTGATTTTATCAACATATCTAATTTTCTGAAATTGTTTCTGTTTTCTTCAATTCATCTCTGACCAGATTTGCCGTTAAAAATTGAGATTTAAGCTGTAAAACTTAATGAAACAACATCTTTTTTTTGGATTTTTACTGTTTTTTCCTTGTTTTTAGATTTTAGAATGGATTTATATGTAGAAGAAGAAGATTTGTGATCTGAAATGTTAATTTCAGATCTGAAACAGAAGATTATAGTCTGAAATTTCAAATTTCAGATTTGAACTTAGAAGATATTTTTGGAGAGTTTTTTAGGGTTCAAAAACCTATGAATTATGGCTGAAATTGCCTATTTATAAACTTTTAAATTGGAGGGAAATTTAAAATTAAAAATTACCTAGCAGTCCTTCGTTTCTAATTTCTTATTCGACTAGGTACAATCAATTGTTTAAAATTGAGCTAATTCCCCAATCTAGAATGTTCTAGTTACTTCTATCCTATTCCCACCCCTTTGAATTCCCTATTCTATTTATACTTCCCATATTACCTCTGGCTCCTTAGTTTTATTACTACTATCCCATTTTCTATACCCAAACTGCCCCTACATCCTTTAACTAATTACTGCTAAACCTTACTTTGTTTTTCTTCTTCTTTGTTTTCATTATTGTATATTAACTATGATTACTTATCCTTAAGACAGCTATAACCAATCCCCTAATACTAATTATCAGGCTAATTAAAATATTAAAACTGAATTCACTGAATCTCAAAACAGAATTAAAAGCAAAAAATTATCATTATTCACAAAATAGATTCACTAATCACAAACGAAACTAATCAATAGCAATTACCAATTTAATCAAACAAATAGATCCTATTATTCTTATTATTCGATAAAACAGGACTAACACTTAATGCTAATTAACAAAATCTAAAACTAATCTGTCAAAACAATAAAAGATAGAAAATTGATAAGGGACTAATAGTCAACGATTATCAATCTAATTCTATATATAAAACTAACACAAACAGCTATATATAAAACTAACACTGTTCAATTTTATAAAAATTCTATTTGGTTAATCTTGTTATCAAAAATTCTAATCAGGTATTATTCTAAAAAAAAATAAAACCTACTTAATTCTATAATGCCATCTTTAACAGAAAATTAAAACAGAATAATACGCGAAACAAATCATATGCCAAAAGAGGATTAAGAAACTTATCTTTTTCTTTCTTTCTATCTTTTCTTCATTCTTCTATCTCTTTTAGTTGGTAGTCCGTTAGTCTTCAGGGAGGGCAAACTCGGAATTTCTTGATTTGTTGATGGCGGAAATGACTACTGGGCATCTTCCGGCAAGATTTAAAAGGATATGAGGGTAAATTCGTTATAGGGTTGTCAAGAAAGTATGAGGGTGTGGGTTTGGTGGCTTTTGAGGTGGCGGTGCCGCCGTAGGTGGTGGTGGCGGTGCCGCCGTAGGTGGTGGTGGCGGCTCTAGGGTTTTGAAGATTTAGGGAGTTGTGGTGGGATTTGGGGATAAATAATGGGTGATTTGGATAGAGGTAGAGATGAAGAATATTTTGATGTTTGTTTGGCCGGAGATGGAGACCCACCGCTGCCGTGGGCGAATTCCGGCGGGCGGCGGGATGGTGGTCTGCTGCGGGCCGGTGAGGTGATATAACAGAGGTGTCAGGGGTATACGAGGAGAGAAGAAAGGGATTAATTTTTAGGGTTGATTTTGTTCTATTTTTTTAACGCTATATTCATTAAAATTATATACCTTTTACTAGCCGTCAGATCAGAGTGAATTAATGGCCAGGATTAACGACGCCCTAAACGGCGTCGTTTCGCATTTACAGGGGCTGGACCGGATGACCAACTTTGGGGCCTGGGTCGTTTGAGTTGGGTTTGGGCTTGGATGGTTTTTAACTTTGGACCAACTAATCCGAATTTCAGCCCTCTTATTTTTTTTTGCCATGTATTTTTTTGTATTGTATTTCCCTTTGTATTTTTGTATTTTCTTTCCTTTTTGTATTTTTTAACATTATTTTCACTTGTATTTTTGTATTTTCTTTTCTTTTGTATTTTGTATTTATTTTCTTTGTATTTGTATATTTATTTTCCTTTTGTATTCTAAGAAATTATTAAAAATCGAAAAATAAATTCAAAGACCATTTTTATCATTTTTTTTTAAATTTTGTTCTAAAACAAATTGCTACTTAATTAATACTAAGAATGAAATAAAATCCTAAATGCATATTTTTGTATTTTTATGACTTAACATGCACAAATAACAAGCAAACAATTAACACAAAACTCATAGAAAATTGCAAAAATAAAGAAAATCTTTTGTTTGAATTTTATGGGAATAAACTCATATATAGGGTAAAAATCACGTGCTCACACATGTATCCAAAAATGTGAAGTAAATTGAGGGCGTCTATCTGATACAATAGAAACAGGCATACCATGCAACCGAACTATCTTCTTAATATAAATCAGGGTCAACCTCTCTGAAGTATATTCAGTCACAACCGGAATAAAGTATGCCGACTTGGTCAACCTGTTGATAATGACCCAAACTGCATCAAACTTTCGCAAGGTCTGCAGCAACCTAACTACGAAGTACATATTGATGCGCTCCCATTTTCGCTCCGGTATAGTCATTTGCTAGATTAGGCCACCCGGCCTCTGGTGCTCATACGTAACCTGTTGAAAATTCAGGCACCTAGCTACATAATCAACTATGTCTTTCTTCATCTGCTGCCACCAATAATGCTGTCTCAGGTCGCGATACATCTTCGTAGCACCTGGATGAATGGAATACCGATAATAGTGTGCCTATTCTATAATCCACTCTCTCAAAACATCAACATTAGTAACACATAGATGATCCTGGAATCGCAAAACACCATACTCACCGATAGAAAAATCCTAGGCACTACCCTTTAGTACCGTTTCTCTAAGGACAATTAAATGCGGATCATCAAATTGTCGAGCCTTGATCTGCTCCAATAGTGGACTCTAGGAAATGATGCATGTAAGAACTCGACCGGGCTCTGAGATATCAAACCTCACAAGTCTGTTAGCCAAGGAATAAATGTCCAAATCTAGTTGCTTCTCCTATGTTGAAATGAATGCCAAGCTACCCGTACTGTTCGCCTTTATGCTCAAGGTATTCACGACTACATTCACCTTGACTGGATGATAAAGAATGATGATGTCATAATCCTTCAGTAACTCAAGCCATCAGCACTGCCTCAAATTGAGGTCCCTTTTCTTGAACAAATACTACAAGCTTCGATGATCCGTGTAAACCTCATAGGACATCCCATAAAGATAATACATATAGATCTTAAGAGCATGAACAATCGCGGCTAATTCTAGATCATGTACAAGGTAATTTTTATCATGAATCTTTAGTTGACATGAAACTTATGCAATAACTCACCCCTCCTACATCAGTATACAACCCAAACCAATGCGTGAAACATCACAATACACCGTACACATCCCCGTATCGGAAGGCAACTATAGCTTCTGAAGGCTTGCCTCACAATCATCAGACCAACATAATGGAGCACCCTTCTAGGTCAATCGAGTAAAATGTGCTGCAATAGATGAAAATCCCTCCACAAACAAGCGATAATATCCGGCTAATCCCAAAAGCTCATAATCTCAATCGCCGAAATGGGATATGGCCAACTATGAATTGCCTCATTCTTCTTGTGATCCACCTTAATACCCTCTCCTGATAGAACATGCCTAAAGAATGCCACATAATCTAGCCAAAACATACACTTGGAGAACTTAACATATAACTTCTGTTCCTGCAAGGTTTGAAGCACCATTCTCATATGTTGATTGTGCTCCTTAATAGTATGCGAGTAGATCGAAATGACATGAATAAAGACGGTGACAAGTGAATCAATATAAGGCCTGAACACCCTGTACATCAAATCTATAAATGCCGCTGGGGCGTTAGTCAATCCAAATAACATCACTAGAAACTTATAATGGCCAAATCTAGTACGGAAAGCAGTCTTCAGAAGATTCGAGTCCCGAATCTTCAAATGAAGGTACCCCGATCTCAAGTCTATCTTAGAGAAAAACCTAGCACCGTGCAACTGGTCAAACAAATCATCAATATGCGGATATGGGTACATGTTCATAATGGTAACTTTATTCCACTGGATGTAGTGAATTCACATCCGCATAGTTCCATCTTTCTTCTTCAAAAATAACACTGGTGCACTCCAAGGTGATACGCTTGGTCTGACGAAACCCTCTGCTAGCAACTCCTCAAGATGATCCTTTAACTCCTTCAAATCTTTTAGAGCCATGCGGTACAGAGGGATAGATACAGGCTAGGTATCTGGAGCCAAGTCAATACAGAAAACAATGTCGCGATTTGGTGGCATGCCTAGAAGGTCATAAGGAAACACATCGATGAACTCCCGGACTACTAGAACTAAATCAATCACCGGAGTCTCTATGGTAGTATCCTAAAAATAAGCTAAATAAGCCAAACAACCCTTATTGACCATATGTCAAGCCTTCAGAAGAGAGATGACCCGACTAGATGTACTGACAGATGAACCCTTCCACTCCAATATCGCTAACTCTAGAATCGCTAAAGTAATGGTCTTGGCATGGCAATCAAGGATGACATGATATGAGGATAACTATTCCATGCCCAAGATGACTTCAAAGTAGGTTATATCTAGAAATAGAAGGTCCGATCTAGTCTCATAACCACAGAATGTTACCATGCAGGACCGACATATTCGATCCACAATAACAGAATCAGCTACAAGAGTGGACACATAAACTGTAATGCCCAAGGACTCACAAGGAATATAAAGGAAATAAGAAAATAAAGATGACACATATGAATAGGTAGACCTTGGATCAAATAAAACTGAAGCAATCCCTAGCGCAGACAAAAATAATACTCGCAGCTTCTGATGTCCATCGAGTTGCATACTCGCAGAAAGTTTATGTGGGCTTTTTTTAAGATTTTGAACATAGAAGACGTCTGGCGTATTTTCTGTATTGAACCTGAACCGATCCATAAAATTTGATGCCATGTTGACTGATGTACCAAGATAGGGCGTCTCCAGTGAGGCTCCTCATGAAAAGCTTCATGCGGATTCTTTCGTCTTTACCAACCCCTACCAGTTTGTTATAATATGTTCTCAAATGTACCTTCGGATCACCTGTTCCGTCGAATATTTAGAACTTAGGAGGTTTATAACCCTCCAGTAGTTCTATGTCCGGCTTAATACACAAATCTTCATAATTCAGACCTTCAATGCCTTTATCACCTTTAACACCGTGGACTCGACTAGTAATCTTCTTGAGCTCCTCTTCCATGTTCTTGATGAGCAGGTCCTTCTCGGTAGACTCCGGTATATATAAGGTCTATTATGTAGTGTAGTGTAAGGTTTCTCCGTATATGAGATGGCTTTGATGGACTTCAAGAATTTGGGTATAGTGGTAGTCGTTGGTTGAGTTTTAAGGATCGGGGTAGGTTGTGTTGCATTTTGAGGAGTGTGGTAAGTAGTGGTTTGTGCATACTGGGTTGGGTAATGATGGTGTTATGGAGGAGTCGGTACTCATGGAGGATTGGGATTTGGTTAGGTGTGGTATATTGGTGAGGTGCGGGAGGATTTTGTTGGTTTTGTATGTTCTTGGGAGGTGTTGGGTTTTTTATGTTTGTTGGTTGACGTCAAGGACGTTAAGGGTAAGGGAAAGGTTTGCCATGTTCTCGCCCTGCTCAAGTTCCCCTTGTAATTCCAGTATCTTCTGTTTCAACCACAAAACCAAGCCATTCTATGCCAGAGTACTCCAACCATCCGACGTCTCGATGTTTTCCTCATGTGTAGCGTTGTCTTTCCTGATATTGCTTGTATCATCCATTCTGGCTTTTTCTTTACTTTTAGGATCTCTTGGAGGATGAGGAGGTGGAGGACCTCTGGATCTGGTATAATATGTTGATGATACCAGTATGCATGAACCAACCTTAGGGGATGAGATTAAACAAATAAAGAAAAGAAGAAAAACAAAAGGTAAACAAGTGAGTGATGAGTATTAAATGGATGTTTGCGGTATTTAAACACATATTGTGGAATTAAAAATTCACGTTCTAATTTGAGGACCTCATTGTGCCTCAGGAAGGCCTAAGTGACATATAGATTTGGAGAAAACTTATGCCAATAATTGTGTGATTTCATTAATGCGATAAGTAAACCAAATCTCTACTAAAATGACAATAATTATAAAGAGTTACTAATGAGATTTTCCTTATTACAAAAAAAGCCTAAAAGGAGTCTACAAAGCTAGTAAAACATCATTCCTAATCTATTTGGTCCTAGAGGGACCTTCTCCTTTCTTGGCCTTCTTTGCCCCATCGATCAGATTTCCCAGGTCGAGCATGTCCAACAGAAGATATGCCCTTCCTAGGATCCCTCCTTCATTGCCATCCATGTTTTGACAGCCTGCAATCCTATTTCTCATCTTCCCTTCAAGCTCCATCAACCCCATGCCCTCCGCTTTATGTTGTTCCAAATGCCTGGCTTCAGATTCAAAGACCCTTTTGTGCAACATCCTATATTTGACTTTTTATGTAGCAGCGTCTTCTACAACCCTATTATTCAGATTAATCCCTCGCTTGACATCCCCCTCTATATCATCTACCAACATGGTGGATAGATGTGCACATGGCTGGCATGATACCGATGGCTCGATAGCATCTGTCTGCACAATAACCTTTTGATGCCACATGTGTTGTGCCTAAAACATAAATGGAATGGCATTCCCCTGGAAGTATGCCTTGTACTAAACCATTTTGGAAATTTGCGGTATAATCTACTTTCTCTTGGCTTCTCTTATAACTATGATAGGGGCATAAGGATAAATCCCCCTTAATTCTATTAACACTAGATTAGGAGTATATCTCGACCTGATGATGAATTCACTGCTAGGGAACCACACAAACATACAATATACTTTATCATCAGTCAGATTGTTGAAGAAGTGTGCCCAGCTCACAGCATTTTCTGGTTGCGCAAATCTGCTTGGGATGAAAGTCATTCTCTTCGGATGGTGATAGCTGTTGATACCCAATTTTTTCTTGTATATTTTGATATGCAAAATACCTCCAAAATAGCATTTATATGCATATATAAGTATGTCCCAATGTTTTATTATTTTTTCTTAATTTTTAAAAAAAATTAAATCAATTTATTGCCTTATTTTATTCAGAAAAAATCCAATAATTATTTCCAAAATTATCATTTTGGTGATTCATTTACTGTACGATCATATTTACACTAAAATATAGCTAACATAAGTTTTGCACATATTTACAAATTTATTTAATATGTCTAAAGCTAAATTGCATATAATTGCAATATTAGCCTCTTTTAAAGTTTAATTATGTTTATAATTATAAATTAACTCCCATAATTCTAATTTGCTAATTACGTATTATTAATCATTTTAGCACCTTTATTTATTTTTAGAAATTATTCTACTATTTTTTGTAAAATAAACAAGGAAAAAATGGCTATTTAAATGCTAGCCCCATTTATTTCAATTTTAACCTTATTTGAACACCCAATTTTTAAACCCAATTACCCTGACCCAAACCCTGTTCAAACAGACCTAGAACCGTCTCCCACCTACTCTCTCTAATCTCAACCCTTGATCACCCAAATCAACGGCCCCTATTTCCCTTACCATTTTTAATTCCCAATTACCCTAAAGCCCTAATTATTTTTTATCTGTAGCTGTCTTTGAATTCCCCTTCTCCTAATTCTCTCTCAAGCTCCTCTCAAACCCTAGCCACCTCCATCAGCTTCCACCCTAAAATCTTCCAAATCAATGGGTTCCAAAGCCATTGGAGGCTTGTATCTACCTTCCTTGACTTCTATGTGGTCGGGTACTATGGTTTCAAGGCCAGACCTTGAATAAGCTTGGTCCAGACCTCGAATGCTTTCAGTTCTATTGCTGTTTTCGGTCATCTTTGACCTTGCTCCGGCCGGCAATGGCTATTCATGCCTGACTCTTGTCTTCAACTGCGTAGACCGATGTTTTTCCAAGCCTTTCTCACCATCTCGGGTGCTTCTGAAACCCTAACCTTTGAGGTTCTCCCAATTCTTTTAGATTTGTTTTAGATATGCGTTTACTCTAAACTCCTAAATGTTTTCTCAAGGTTTCTTTCAAAACTTTACCTTCAAAACCTTTATCTTTTCTGATTTAGGGTTTTTGTTAAATTATTTTGAAGCTTTTCTGATTTTTAACATGTTCTACTTTGATTCTTTATGTTGTTCTTCTATTGAAGTATGCATGTTAAAAGTCTTAGTTCCTTTTTGACTTTTTGAATTTATTTTGTTAGTATTCTGTCTGATTTAGTTGTCTTTCATCTCTATACTCGATTGATGGTGAAAACCCTAAAATTTGGGTTTCATTCGAGTTCTGAGATTATTTTCTATGTGATTTACTTGATCATCATGCGCTGAATTCGACTGGTTTCAAACCCCTAATTTCTTTGGACCTATTCGAGTCTCTGAAGTGGCTTCATCTATTGCTCGACCGAATTTCGAAATCTTTTGCTTCTTTATGTGATTTTGACTTCCTACTAAACTCTACTATAAGGTCTTTTCACTTGACCCCTTTGCATGGTATTTGATACTCTCTCTTTTCTCTATTACTAAGTTACTGAAATTGACCTATGTGACTACCATGTTTTGATAGTCCACTACTTACTGACTTTGTGATTGCATGACACTTCTCTTTGTCATAGGCTCCGCCTTGCATGACTAATGTTTATGCACTCTTTGATATGCTAAATTTCCCTCTAAAATGACCTTCAATTTTGGATTGATTTCAAACCTCCTTGTATAATTTTGATTGCACTCATGTAATTGATTCTTGCTTATTTTTACTGATTTCCCTATTTCCTGCATTGATTTGAAAACTTCATACTTTCAATTCTCTAGTCTTTAACTTGCTTTAATCATGGGAACCCATGTTACTCTAATTAAGTCAGTGATTTTGAAATCCTTGACTCCTTGATTTGCTATGTACTGATTTTTGATTCTGCAACTTTACTTTGTTTTCTTACCTTATTTGGTTAACCGGGTATTTCAAAGATTCTTCCCTTAATTAAACACCTATGTACTTACCCCTAATGGTTTATTCTATACATGGTGTTCTATTTGATTTCTTTCCTTAAATGATTTCTGCCCATTAGCATTTGGATTTAACTCCTTAATTAAAGGAAGTCTTATACTGATTTGATTTTAATTGGTACATAGTTCCATAATTATTTTCTTGCCTTATTTTCTACCTGTTTTTTAACTATAAATACCCTGGCTTTTTCATTAACACACACACGAACACTCTTAGTTTCTGAACTCACACTCACACCCTAAAAATATTCTTTCTTATTACTTGTACTGTGGCCTGCCTTCAAAGTCCTGTTACTTGCTTTTACTGTATTTTGCTTCTCTGAACTAGTATGTTCTAATTAAGATTCCAGCATCACAACAATGTGTTTACTTAATGCTTTTACCTTTTTGTCTGCCAACTGCTGGTGTAGTTCAATACTTATTTTAGCATGCTATAATTTCCTTCTGCTTGTTCTGAATTTATTATGAATCCTAAACCCCCACCCCAATGTGTTTGATGTTATAGTTTGTTTGAGGCATGACAGTACTGAATATTACTACCCATGACTCAGGCTTGATTCCTGGGATCCTAACCTCTATGCTTTATCTGCTATTATGTGCTCTGGTAGGGCTATATGTATGCCAACATCTCCTATTGTTGTGCATGCCCAAAGCTTACCCTTGCCTAAGCATAGGCTCTTTGCAAACCCCTCTGAACCCCCTTTGTATGAAATTATCAACTTGTTTGTGGTTGTTTTCCCTCCTTTATTCCCTCAGAACTCCGTTTCTTCAGTTGCACTCCCTCTTAGACTTAAGTTCTGCCCCCCTCTTGTGAGCATTGCCTTGGGACCCATTGAGCTCCCTCAGAACTTGGACACTTGAGGGTTGGAACTTTCACACTACACTTGTCCCTATTCTGGTGATACAATTTGGGTGTGAGCACTGCCCAGAGTCCCATTGAGGCTCTTAGGGAACTCTGACACACTCAAATTGGAGAAAGGCTTTGGATCGATGGTCTTTGAGTTAGTCTATCTCATAATTTAGATAGGAAGTGAAGACTTATGTCTTCTATGGTTGTAATTATTTTCTTTGTATTTTCTAATGTATTTGTTATTCTGGTCTATAATAATTTGTAATGAATACTTGGGGTTGGCTAGTGAAACAGGGTTGGGGTAACTATGCATGCAAATGGTAGAAATCATGCCTATAGGACTGTTCTAATTCTGCATATTCAACTACATATAGAAATCATGCCTATGGGGATGTTATAATTCCGCATATTCAAACTTCACCTAGAAATCATGCCTATGTGTTTCAATTTCTACATATCCAAACATCACTTGGAAATCATGCCTATAGGACTGTTCTAAATTCTGTATATTCAACTACATATAGAGACCATGCCTATAGGACTGTTATAATTCTGCATATTCAACGTCACCTAGAAATCATGCATATAGGATTATTCTAATGTCATTCTGCATAATTCAAACTACATTTAGATACCATGTTTATAAGGTTCAAAACAAGTTCTGCATTTAGATACCCTGTTTATGAGGTTTAAAACAAGTTTCTGCATTTAGATACTACGTCTATAAGTATCTAAAATTAGCAACGTGTAGAAAATATTCCTATAGGAGTTTCCAGATGAATATGGTTCGCTTCACTCAATGCTAGATATAAAATCAGTAATAATATATACTATCACCTGCAGAGCCTATCATCAATTTTTTAATTCTGCATCTCTTTTGATAATCTAAGTCCTTTACTTAATCAATGTTTAGCAAGCCTGCCTATAGGACCCCAGATAATTCATTTATAGTTTTACTGTCTTATAACCTTCTAAATTCAGTAGATATCATGTCTATCGAACCCCGTCTTAATACTTAGGCAAGCCTTAGGGTAATAACTGTAACTGAATCTGTTTTTACTAATTATTCCAACCAGCAGGCAGGCCTGATTTGGGCTTCTTATCTGAATTATGTAATAAACCAGTGTGCTTCAACATTTGAACCCCCTCGTCTTTAATTGTAATTAGACCTAAGCAGCATGTGCAAGACATGCTATTATGTGCTTTTCTATTTGAGGAGGTATAATTGAGCCTTGTATGTTAATATGAATCCCCAAATATGCAGTATGTGTTTTTGTATGTCATCTTAGAATTTTACCTTTGAAATCCCAAATAAGCCTAATATTCCTCCCTTTAGGATTAGTAGTCCTAAGTGCCTCCGGAACTGATAGGAACGGGACGAGTAATAGCATGCAATAAGTAATCGAGACCAATCCGCATTTTAAATACCTTGATGGGGTGGGAAGATTAGATATGAATATGATGACCACGTGATAATGTCACGTGTAGCCCCTCATTGACGAGTGATTATCGGGCATTGTGTGGGGTGATCTATATTTTTAATAAACCTAGGACCCCCTCCTTTTTATTCTTTATCACTTTTCCGCATTTAGACTCTGTATTTTAAAAACCAACTTATCTAATTGTTCTTTCAAACTTCATTTACTTTCAAACCATTATATTTTGAAATCCCCTCTTATTTGAGCCTTATCTGCCTATATGTTAATTGTACCCAAATTCACAATAATTGTCTGGCCGGGAACCACACTAGTGGATTCCGAGGAGTGACTAACACCTTCCCCTTAGAATAATTTCAATCCCTTACCCTATCTCTAGTTGTTCGAATCAAACTCTTTTGGTGTCCTAATGCACCCTAATCATTAGGTGGCGACTCTTCAAATGCAAACCCGGTTCCCAAAAGGAACGAGTTGTCCCTCCAAATGTCATAAACCCAATTTTTACGGAGGAAAATGGGGCGCAACAATAGCCTATGTGGTCATTCCATGGTCGTCGCAAAAATTCTTGACGGTATTCTCCCCTATGAAGGTGTTCCAACAACCGTACTTGTAGCAGTAGATTACAGTCCTCGAAGTGCCTATACCCCTTTTTGCAATGGTCTAAATCCCGATACATATATGCCAGAATCATATGGACAATAGTGTAAGTGTGCCCCTCAATCCCCTTCATTAAAGCCTTAGTGACCACAAATAGTCAAGTGTGAATCATTTCTGCTTGAATTAGAAATACCAGCATCCCCCAAAAACAAAAAATGAACACAAAAACTTTGCAGTGAGTCCATTAAAAATAAGTGATGGCGAACTCATCATGGTAAAGGCGGTATGCTTATTGTGCCCATAACGCTCATAGAGGAAATCGAACGGTATGTAAGATTTCTTCAGACACACTAAATCATCATTTTTTTATTAAACCCATCATTTTCATGAAACCTCAAGGAGTGCGGTTTTCCAGTACCAACAAACCAGGGCTAAGCCCAGCGAAACCTTCTATTTTCTCTAAAAGGGGAGTTATTTCTATGTCACCAAAATAGAAAATGGTTATCTTCTCATCCCAGACCATATTAGTGGCCTCAATTATTGTGTTGTTTGGCTATATGTCTAACATAGAGGGTAAATTTCCAAGGACTATTTTCACATGGTTTTTGTCACTTAGCGCGAGGTTTTCCCACCAATCTAGCAGCAAAGGCGGGATGTTCCGAACTATGCCAAACTTGAGGACGCCGTGCCTCATTTCTATGCCAAATAGACTTAGCCTTTTCCCTCTCCAGATTTGGCTATTTACACGTTAATGATCAACGTATTGGCATGTTTTCTCCAAATAATGCATAGGTCATGATTGTGTCCATTGGGACTATGTACATCCCGGCAAACTTTGGACAAGGCTTGTCTTAATGAGTTATAATGCGGTCAATGTTCTAACTCATACTAGGTTTAGACATGATGTATGTACAATTGATATTAGAATGGTGTTTTTAGAAGAGTCTAGACCGGTACCCTCAAGCGGACAACTTGAGAGGGATAGGCACGGAACCATCTACTGCACCCCTAATCGACTAGTTTTACTGCAAACAAGCCTTTCCAAATTTAAAGGGTGATTTAGGAAGAGAGCGCATACTCATCAAGTGCCGCTATGGTAGTAATACACACGAATGGAATATTATTTAGAGTATTCTTTATGAAAAGATAAAATAACACGTTGTCAAGTATTTTTGCATGTTAAAAGCAGTAAATGCGGTATTGAATGAAATATAAAGACATAAAAAGAAAGGAAAATAAGGAAAACGTTAGCGCACACACTGTGGAAATTGTAATAAAGTAGATAAGGTAGTGAGGGTGGGGAGAGACTTGATTTTGCAATTTAAAAATATCTAAAGGAAAGCGCATGTTATGACCAAATTAAGCATAGATTTGCATGCAAGTTCAATAAAGGGAAAACGGGGAAAATAGTATACATGTAGCAAATAAAATGGAAACGGGAGTGGGATATTCATATAATAGCAAAATACTAAAGACACATTTATAAGGGAAGACTAATTCATAAATATCAAGTTCACTTATGGTAAGAGCCTAAAAATTCCCAGCAAAGTCACCATGCTTTCGCGACCCTTTTTCTCACGAAATCAGGTTTTGACATGTAACAACTCTTTTAACGAAGGGGCTTAAAAGAAAGAGTCACAACCGAACGGGTTTGAGGTTCGTTAGGGTACCTATTTTGCAGATAAATCTATTTGACTAGTTTGTGTCACCAAAGATTAGATAAGGGCTCGAAATTACCTCGAAGAGAAGGTGTTAGGCACTCTTCGAGGTCCATAACTGTGGGTCCAGGCCGAACTCAATTATATGAATTAGTCTAGGTGATCAAGGAAATTGGAAGTTTATTATTAAATACAAGTAATTGATTTAAAGACAAGATGGGGGGTCCTAAATTTTTAGCGTAATGGATCACCCCGTGCAACATAAATAATACTTCGTAACTCCCTCAATATGGGTGTCAGTCATATTATTTAGTGGGCACAAACTATTATCTCCTACTAACCGATTCATATCTTTAAGTTGTTACCTAAAGCACACTAGTTGGTTCTAACCGTACCCTATGTGTGCACTACCCATCCCATGACTATGGTTCAGGAGGCCTTGGACATCTATTTAGGTAGTTCTAGACTTCATCTTAGGCTTCTCAAAATGATAAAACTAATCGACTTGAACAATAGATTGGACTTCAAATAAAAGCAATTAAGGACTCAAGTCAGCCTCCACACTTTGACAATGAACGCACACAAACACATTGAGCATTTGACAGTTGCAGATTTTAAGCTAATTAATGTTATTGAATCCTATAGGCATGATCTCTACGTGATTCTAGATTTTAATACACGCACCAGTTTCAGATGCAAAGTCCTTCCCTTTAATACGTTTTCTAAAAGCCTACATAGTTGCCTACTGATTACAAGCAAAAGAGATTAAAACCTTTAGGCATGATGTCTAGGTAATTCACGCAATAACGAACAATGGTGATCACAAGAGTATGTTCAGAATTACTTAGTCGAGTCATATAGGCATGGTCTATAATAGTGATAATTAGCACAGTGTTGAAAACTCTTTAAAGAAACGAGAAAGACAATAATTAAGACACATTTTAGACCCTACAGATAGGATTTCTATAATTAAAGCTGGTTTTAGATCCTATAAGCATGATTTCTATAATTAAACGGGATTTCGGATCCTATAGGCATGATATGTAAATAATAAATTAGGGAGTGTGTAAGTTAACAAAATTATATATGCACATTGAGATATTAATCATTCAATATCCTATAAGCATGATTTCTTACAGGTGCAAGCAGAACACATTTGAACCAAATTAAGAACCTATAGGCAGGATTTCTAACACATGATAACTGAACATATTTGAGCATAATGAGATATTCTGAGCAATTTAGAATACCTATAGGTAGTATTTCTACCCATTTCGATGCAATTGTAAGATAAAACCCCTTCCTTAATTTTACTAATAACCCACAATGTTATTACAAGAATTATTACAGACCCGGAATGAAGAGAGAAAATTACATAAATAAATAACTATAGGGAGTCTGTAACAAGCCCAAAGATCATTCCAGGCCAGGACTTCATTCCCATGGTTCAAAATAGCCTCCAAATTACATCTTCATGGATATAAGGCAGCCAAGAATTAAGTGATTAGTCTAGTAGGTATAAAACATAGTTGAGCATGGAGAACCAAAGCTCTAGTGTGTCATAGTTCCCAACGGCTTCAAGAACCCAGGGCAATACTAATACTAGGGAGGTTAACAAGGATAATCTAAGTAGCCTTGGCTTTCAGTCGGCTAGGAATAAAAACTCAAAGGGACCAGACAGTAAAGAAATAGAATGAGGTTAAGGGACTCCACTAAAGGACAAAACCAAATTGAGCACACAAAACAGATAACAGATATGCATGGATTTAAGAGAGACTTAACCAAGTTTAGAAAATGAGTTCAAAAAATAATGCAGATATCAAAAAGACAAGCTGCAAGATACTCTCACAATAGAAAAAAGAAGAGAGTTCAGATTAGGCTAGGTGCAGAAGGCTAGTGTCACAAGAGAGGATCCTATCAATTAGCAACAGGACCTAACATGCTGAGAATTACTTAGGGCTATTACTGGAAAATCAAGATAGTATTAAACAATATGCCTTACAGTAAAGTTAGAAACAAACTTGTTATGTACTTGATGAATACATTCATACCTAGCCAATTAGTGTGTACAAAGAGATAAGATAGCATGTTCAAATATAGGGCAAACAGCAAATTTATACTTTCAAGAGGTGGCTTTTAGTAATACATGGGCTAGGTAGAATTTAAGAAATTAATCAACTCAACGTAGGTTTAAATATGTCTCAAACTACAAACGTACTAGCATTTTGTTCTGAAAACATATTATAAACACATGTTAGTGACAGAAAAATCAAAATGAAACGATAAAGGCTTTATAACTTACCAATTGAATGAAAAATGAAAGAAAGGAAGCCCACAGTGTTATGAATATCATGAAAAGAACAAGAACTCATAATTTCTAGCATTGGCTTTCAGCCGGCCAGGAACTAAATTGTAGAACAAAATTATTAAAGAGCAAAGAGCACACACATTTTGCTTTTGTAGTTCTTAATGATTTCAAATTTATTTCAAAGGGGGAATGTGGGGTTAATATAGTGTAGTAGTAAAACATGTAAAACATGGAAAATCATCACTCAAACACTAGAAAGGAAAGCACTCAAAATCAGTAAGGAAAGGGATAAAGTTTTAAAACCCTAAGTTTAGGTAAAGTACACAAATCTGCAGGAAATAAGGTAAAGGAATCACATCCTGTATAGAATAAGATGAACATAGACAGAAATACTATATACAATCAAACAATCGAACTAGATTTGGTTAATCTGTAGAGAAGAAGGAGTTTACACACAATAGGATGCATATAGATGAGATAACATTTAAAATCACATAATCGAACCATATTTGGTTAGATATAAAGAGATATGAAACCCTAATTTTTTAGGGTAAGTAAGAATCACAGAGATTCATAACATAAAAGAACAAGAACTAACACAAGCGGAAAAGGTCAAGGAACTGAACCAGTTTTCGGTTCAAAGTTGAAGAGATTCGCTTGACATATTTAGGCAAGAAACATGGTAACACTGTAAACGAGTAACCAGTAGTGAGAAGAGATCAATAAGGTAGGTAAATCAATGATTGATTCCATTTTTGAGTCGGAATTGGAGAGGATTAGAGGTTACGACGTTATGGTTTTCAGAGACAAAGAGAACGTTTGAGAGAGTTTAAGGGCGAAGGATTGTTAGAGAATGATTTAGGGTTAGGGAGGTTTGGGTATAATTAAAAGGGTTAGGTTTGTTGTAGGCCGTTGATCTTTGAGATCAACCGCTATGATTTTAAAGAGGGCTTGGTGCAGGTTAATTAAATGAGTTACCGGTTGGGTTATTGGGTTAGCGGTCATTTGGTTTGGTCTGGAGTATTGGCCTAGTGTATTGGGTAGTTTAGATATGAAATTAAGTAAGGTTTGGGCCACATTTTAAATACCCATTGTTTAATAAATTGTGACGACCCGACCCGTCGTCTCATGTGTTTTTACTTCGTTTCTCCCATTTTATGCTTCTTCATGTTTCGTTATCGGTATGTGGTGTGTTAGAGTTGACTTGGATTGGTTTTGATAAGAAATGAGACACTTAGTATCATTAAGGAAAGCTTAAGTTGGAAAAATCAATCGAATGTTGACTATTGAGTTAGAGGGCTCAGATGTGATTTCCGGTGATTCGGTTAGCTTCGGGGGATGATTTGTGACTTAGGAGTGCGATCGAAATTGAATTGGAGGTCCGGTGTAGAATTAGGCTTGAATTGGCGAAGTTTGAATTTTGGCGGATTCCGGTTGGTAGGTGAGATCTTGATCTGAGGGTTAGAATGGAATTCTGAGAGTCGCTATAGCTTCGTTAGGTGATTTTGGATATGTGTGCAAACTTTCAGGTCATTTGGATATCGTTTGGTCGGGTTTTTGATCGAATACGAGTTTCGAAAGTTTTGGTTGAACATAGGCTTTGATTTGAGGAAATTTGATGATTTTGATGTTAACTATAGTGTTTTGACGGTTCGAGCAAGTTTGAATAATGTTTTAAGTTGTGTCTCTGCTTTTGGTTGAGGTCCCGGGAGCATCGGGGTAAGATCGAGTGTTAAAAATGAGAGTTTTTGAAGTTGCTTCAGGTCTGTGATTTCTGTCATCTGGTATTTCCGCTTATGCAGAAATGGACCGCAGAAGCTGGTAAGGGAGCACAGGAGCGATGTTGGTATGGTTGTGAAGTACCGCAGAAGCGGAACTTGGTCCGCATTAGCGGGTCCGCAGGAGCGGACTTTTGGCCACAGAAGCGGACTTGGGGGACCCGTAAAAGCGAGTTTCTTGTCGCATAAGCGGTCGTGGGGAAATTTAAGTGAAAACCATAGAAGCGTATATTTGGACGCGGAAGCGATACCGCGAAGCGGTTTTGGGAACCGCAGAAGCGGAAACTGGGCTGGTCATAAAGGATTTTATTGAAACATTTCATCTGCGAGGGTTATGTATTTTTCTCCATTTTTGAGCGAGCTTTGAGAGATTTGAGGCGATTTTGAAGAGGGATTCAAGGAGGAATGATTGGAGGTAATATTCTTGAACCTAAAACTCGTTTTTATTGAGAAATCTACCTAGAAATTCATGGAATTAAGCCTAAAATGGATTAATTAGGGCTTGGGATTTTGAGAATTTAAATTGGTATTTGATATGTCATTTGAGCTCAGATTTGGGAGTTTTTAATATGTATGGACTCGTGGCGAGACGAGGAATCCGGTGATATAAATTTCATAATTTTTCGAGAAGTGGGCCCGGGGCTCGGGTTTTGCCAACTTCGAGATTTTTGATATTTTTCGAGTTCTTTTGATTGGGTTATGTTTCTTTAGCCTATTGTAATATATTTGTTGTGGTTTTGGACAGATTCGACGCTCGAGGAGGTGGATTTGAGAGGAAAAGGCATAGTGGACTAGTCTTGTGGCCGGTTTGAGGTGTGTAATAGATGTAGATGATAACCTGAGGGTTTGAAACCCTGGTATATCATACTGTGATGCTATATTGAGGCAAGACACGTACTCTACGGTGAGTGCGGGGTCGTTTGTGATTGGGGACTATGGGTTAGTCCGTCCGAGTGATGTTCGTACTATGTTATTGATTAGAAATTGATTGGTAAGCATCCTACTTGGATTGCTATGAGCATATTTGGATTGTGTACCGATTATTTGGATCTCTTAGGGATTATTATCATTGTTTCCATGATGCTTAGCATGTTTTCATGATATCAGTCCTGAGTTACACACTTTCTCGAAATGAGTAATAAATTTCTGAAGTTTTAAACACTTAATCTATAATTCCTAATAATTGGAACTGAAGATGATAAACTTGACTGTGCATGTGTGGCTTACATGCATATATCCAGACTGAGTGTGGATCGGGCTGCACGCTGCAACGAATGCTACGATGATATTGCGCTTGGGCTTGCCTAACAATGGTGTTGGGTGCCATCACGACCGGGATTTGGGTCGTGACAAGTTGGTATCAGAGCCTAGGTAACTAGGCCTCATGAGTCATGAGCCGGTTAGTAGAGTCTCACGGATCGGTACAGAGACGTCTGTATTTATCCTCGAGAGGCTGCAGAACCTTTAGGAAAACTTCACTTTCTTGGAATTTTTATCGTGTGTACTTGATTCAGCTTGAGATATAACTCTTGAAATTCCTTGCTCACGTCTGTATGCGCATATGAGCGCTCATTACTGTATGTGCCTTGATGGCTTGTGATTCCCCGATCAAGGGGCGAGATGTGATCTTCGTGGGTATGTTGGGCTATTCTGGAGGACTTGAGGCCAGATCTTTGCCTATGGATTGAACACCGAGGAGCTGATTGTGTGAGCAAGTGTTTTGAACTTATATGATCGATATTGTCCATATTAGTCGGTCTGACGGTTGGATATCCATTTGATGAGTATGTTAGTACTGCAAGATGTATAATGTGACTTGGTAGTGACGAAGAAGTCTGCTAGATAATAGATGAACTGTTAAGTGATTTGATTCCTATTGTGATCTGTTGTGTAGCCCCGAGTTATGGGCGCGTGAAGAATATTTTTGTGCCTCCTAGTTGGGGAGTGTAGTGCATTTCATGAGGTATCTGAGTTCAGACTCAGGAAGACTAAATGGCTATGTTATGGGTATGATGGTGGAAGGTGTGCTGAAATACTAAATTGAGGCGAAGCAGGTGGGTTATCTTCTGCGGAGTGTTCTTAAGAGGTACGATTCTTATGTATATTGTTAGAAGATCTCATGTGTAATTCAAAGGTACGTGTTGTAATTTAAAATTTTGGGTTGCTTCAGAGAGTGGACTCAGCTGATGTGGGGATGAATGCGAGGTTTGTAGAGGATTTCAGTATCCGAGGATCTGTGTTTTCATAAACTTGTAGACGATTTGAGTTTAATCTCACTATGATATTGTGGCATCATTAGAGTTAAAGTATCATGGGCTATTGAGTGTGTCCTGATATATGGCTTCGAGCCAAGTTGGGGAGGTTGCTGTTGATTAGCTGATTGCACGGTTATGTGCTATGTTGGTTCCTTTTCGAGGTATGCTGGCGGATCAGTTCTGGTTGCAAAAATTGAGCCGAGGATGGCACGAGTGAAGCAAAATTTTGACGAAGGTTATATTGTGCTTCGTAGATGTGTGGAAATAATTGGATGTCTTGAGCTGTTGTTGATAAAGAATGCTCTGTGTATAGAGAAGGAAGATGTTTGTTTGTATTAGAATGAGATCATATCCTACGGTGTCAGAGTGCTAATAAGGCATGAGTGGTTCTATTCGTTACGTTAGGTAATTTGCAGTTGGAATAGGAGTGAATGGCTCTCGAGAATGGTTTTATTGTGTTCAAGATTTTGCATGCAATCATCAGGTGTCTTAAGGTGGTGTATGTGGCTGGAGACTGTGTTTCCATTAGGAAAGGATCAAGACTTGTGATATTTTATGCTAACTATGGGACTCTATGTATCAGTATCTGGGAAGTAATGGTAACGAATTCCGATTCGCAGGAAGTTCTTCATAGTAGAATATTTTGGGAATGTGGTATTTCTGGGATCGTTTGAAAGAGTATTCGGTGGCATATGGGTTTTAGACAGTATGGTCTTATGTTCGAGTCTTGTGTGGTAGGCCTGGATGGAGGAATTGTGATGCTACAACGAGGGAGAAATATCAAGTGGATGATGAATAAAAAGAGAAATTAGATAGATAGAATAGCTTGATAGTAGACCGAATCGATATGGTAAGGATATGATTAATTCTTTGTATGTGTTCGAGGTAATGAGCCTTTACAGGCATTTTGCAGCAATGCTCTTAGGTTTTGACGGCTTGCTCAGCTTGGTTTAGACAGAAGGATTCAGTCCTGGCAGTTTAGCTTGTGCAATGGAATTGGGAGAGAGAGTTCTTGATGAGTTTTACCGTGGTTTAGAGAAATATATATTGCCTATGGGCATGCGAAGCATGGAATGTGTATGATTCTTCTTCTAGATGGGATTGACGGAAGGTCTTGGCTAGATGAGTTATAGTTCAGTTATGAAAAGAAGTTCATAAAATTCCTAGGCAACGGGTAGCCTCAGGTAATCAAGGAAATGGTACTACTAATTGGAAGTGGTTTGTCGAGAGTATATGTCTCGAAAGAAGGGTAATGTGATTAGACTGATGATACTTCGGTAGTATTGCGGCACTTTCTTGCTAGATCCATTGTTGATATCTGAGTTTGTTTGATGGCTCAGGGGAATTTTTAAGAATATCTTTCGTGGAATGATTGGTTACTGGAGATGTAATATGTATTCATACGGTGGAATTCGGGATCAGGTGCAGTGATTCGTGTGCTATATGTAGTTGGAAACTGGGAGTTCTCATGTTCAAGCTATGTAGTGGTTGTGGATAGTGTGTATTGGTACCGCTTGTGGCTATTGGGGGTTTGGAAGCCCGAGTGGATATTTCTTTGCTTGGTATATTAGATTCTGGATATGACATTAGAGTGTAGACTGGGTGTCTCAATGTTGGGTTATTCTAGACTATTGTGCTATGGGTTATGTCGGAAAATGCCACAGGTTGCGTGGCGGGGGTGCATCGGATTATGTTCTAGAAGAGTAGTTGTATTTCCAAAGACCAGCGGACGGCTGGGAAGGATTTCTTTTCTTAATTGGGCCTTCGTAGTGAATGTCAGTGCAGAGGCTTCTACCATTGATTTAGTTCCGGTATTGAGGGACTTTTGCGGATGCATTCCTTATGGCCGGGCATGTCGCTGGGCGAGATTGTGGATTTCGGTATTGATTTGGTGTTGGGAACCATATTGTATGGCTCCGGCATGAGTTATAGTAGTGGAAGGAGCAGCTTCAGGCTTCTTGGTAATGAGTTTGTTGGTAAGCTGATTGGATACGTGTTTCGCTTGAGTTGGCTTAGTTGGCCCCGAATTGTATTGATGAAGGATAGGCTGATTCGATCGTTATTGAACCTGCTAGTGATTTAGGGAGATCTATGAGATGCTTTTTCTGTGCTGTGAGGCGTTATGATTTTCGGACTACGGGCACATATAGTGCGGTACTATCGAGATTCATAGTAGAAGTTGAGGGGGGGTCCTCAGTTGTGTTTGAGTTTTGTAGCTTACAATGCTATATGTAGATATCATTATGCACTCAGTATGCTTGCGACCGATACTTGGTATTTTGTTATAATTAGCAAGTTTGGCTCGATGTGCATCTCCCTATGTGAGATATTTGTGTGGATCGGGTGGCACGCCGCTATGGGTATGTTATCTGGATCGGGTTGCACGCCACAATAGTGTGATGTTGAGAATAGTTTTCCAAATGCTATTTTGTATGCCTTGCTTCCTGGTTTCTGAGGAAAGTCCGTATTGGGTGTTGCTCAGCGAATAGCGCATCGGTTGTGCCCTTTCAGGATTAAATGGTGCATATTACTTGCTCCACCATGGGTGTGATGGATTGCTTGGTTTCAGACACCAATCTTTGCGTGGCTGTCTATTTTGAGCATGGTCACTTGAGGTGCTTCATGTGTAATAGTGTTTGGATAAGATCGCACATTGTAGCGAGGCTACATGGAGATTAGACCCTTCAGGGTAGATTCAGGTATTCTATTTCTATGATGTGGGACGGGGTCCCAGCCTTGTGTTGTGATGGTAATGAGGAGTTTGAGTTACAGCTCTTTTGTTTGAGTCATTTGTCATAAATTGAGTATGTTCAGACCACCCTTCATTGGTGCGTGGATTATGCAAGTTGTGGCTTAGGCCTGTGATGAGGTGCCATATCACCAGAGTGGTGTGTTGGACTCGAGGTGATCGTGGAAGTCATTAATGAACACGAACGGATTTGATTATAGCTTGTTGGAAGAATAATATCGAGGTTCGGTTCGGAAATCTACTGTTGTATTAGTCAAAAAGGAAGTAGTTTCATAAGTGGTTGATCTGAGAAATTGTTACGGTTTGTTGTGTGTTTCATTATCATTGGTAGGATATGAAGTGTTGGAATAAGACTTTAGCTAATAAGAGGTTCCTATCTGTCACGCCCCAAACTCGAGGGACATGACCGGCGCTCGACCAGGTATCCCCAGTCAAGCGGACCTGGGAGCCTTTCCTAACCCATGAGCCACCCCTTGTTTTCCTTATTCGGTATTCCAAGAACTAGCCATATAATTAATTTTA
>MU781684.1:4858-17407 GCA_026770625.1 Nicotiana glauca
AAATGGAACGACGTCGTTTCATCCTCATTAGATCCTGGCCGTCGAGGTAATCGAATCTAACGGCTCAAAACTGGGGACACTTTGATATATAAGTGTCGGATCACCTAACCCCCTCCCCCCCATTTCGTCTCTCTCAGAAGCCCCATGTAATGCCGCCTTTCTCCGCCTTACGCCGCCGCCAGAAATCGCCTCACGGCAGCGGTCAGTCTCCAAATACAACCAAAATTACATCATTTACTCCTCTCCTCCTCCTCGTTACAAATCCACGATTAGTTTCCCTCAAATCCCACTCAGACTCGTCCAATCTTCAACCAAAGATTCTGGCCAAAACCTTAGTTCACCCAATCCCGTCCAAATTAACACCCTAGAACTGCCCCATTCTCCTCTCTCAAACCCCCCAAACCCCGTCCCTCGAATCCCTGCCGAACTCCTTGAATCTTCGACCAAAATTACGGCCAAAACCCTAAATCCTCCAAACCCCAACAAATTGATACCACGTGACCTCCTCACTTCCCTCATGACGAATTCCTCACCAGTAGCATTCGAATATCACAGGAGATGGTCGAATATCACAGGAGATGGTCTAATTTTGAATCTGAGAAGTGGCATGACTGTAGAAATTATACCAGTAAGTTTTTTAATTTTGTGTTTCCTCCCATGACTGTGTTGTTTCATGATTAGTTCAATAATTCTTTTCATTCTGTTATAAGTTCAAGTAATTAATTTAGGTTTTTTCTGCACTTTTGAATCAATAATTTGTTCTGTTCTATTGAGGCGTTCAGTAGCATGAATCTTTTTTTTGTTATGTGTGATTTCTCTTAAGCATATTTTCTTTTGTTAATCCGTAGTTAGTATTCTATGCCTAGAATTCTGATTTGTTTAAGTTTGATTAGTTTCTATTTGTTTGAATTTTCTTGTGTTGCCAATGGTGTGTTTCTAGTTTCATACTGATTTTATTTTCGTTAATTGATTAGTTGGTTTGATTGTTAATGATAATTGGTAATTTGAGATTCAGTAATTATTTTGGATTTAAGAGTTGTTTAAGTTTGGTTCTAGCCGTTTAATTTGCAGGATAATTGTTCAGTTAGCTAATAGGGTTGGGATAATTTGATAATTTTAGGACTAAGGCAGGGGTAAATTGGGTAAACTGGTTGAGAGAATCTAGCAATAACTGAAATAGAACTTCCTAGAAGCTTCTAGATGGGGGTTCTAAGGTAAAATTCAGGAACTAAGTGTTTCAACTTGAGAAACAAGTCAGTAAGTTAGGGACTAGTTAGTTAAAATCTGAAAGTAAAAGAGGGACTAAAGAAAAATAGGAAAGTCTGAGGGCTGCCCTCATTTTGCCTATAAAAAGGCATGACTAGTGCCTTAGTGAACAAGTTTTGAGCCCCCAAAAATTCCTCCCAAAACCATTCCTGCAAATCTGACCCTAAAAATTTGAATTTCAAATCCAAAGAAGTTCAAAATCTGAACTCTTATATTCAAGCCTTCTTTTAGATCTTAATTTCTGCCAAAAATCCAAAAACAAACAAAAATACAGGAGAAAAATCTAAAAACACTGTTACATTGCACTTTCTACGTTAATTTTGAGTTCTAGGCATTGATTCTCATCTTTTCTAGTTCAATGTCTGTTTACTGAAGTTTTAGAGGTTTACTGGGTTTGATTTCGAGTAATTTTGGGTTTACTTGAGCTGTTTTGGTCATCTATTGGGTACTGTAACTCGTTAGTTCATTCTTGGGTTTTGAGAAGCTGTTTTGGTTCGAAAATTATTCCTGTTGTTGCTGGTTGTGATCCCTGTTAGACCTCTGCTGCTGCTGATCTTCTTCTTCTCTTATATTTTATTCTAATTCCAGGTACACAGCTGTAACTTTGGTAATTGTGAGCTGAAAAATGTGAAGAATGAATTTATATGAAGAATTGAAGCATGAGTTCTGATTTAGTTCATTTCCAGATTTGTGTATTCAAGTTTAGTTCACTGATGCTGTTTAGGTCTTTTGCTTGTTTTTTTTTTGTATTAATTGGACTGTATAAATAGTTAGGTTTCAGATTCGCATTGTGAGTTGAACATCTGATTTATTTTCAGTAGTTGTAAAAAACAGGTTCAAAGTGGTTTTATGTTTCAGTAGCTAACTTCAGTAGTCCAGGTCTGGACTCACAAATCACCTGAGTGATGGTTTAGTAATGTTAGTTCGAATTAATCCGAAAATAGTTAGTTTACTTTGAATTTAGACTGTTAACCTGTTTGTGTATAGCGTTAAGGAAATGATGTAATCAAGCTGCTTAGTCTATTCCTTTGAGGTTTACATTCATGACTATTGTTGTTAAATTCAATCAATGTTTCAATTTATTTTTTCACCTTTAGTGATATCTAGGAACTCGCCAGTAGCTAAATAGATAAGATAATTTGAGCATTAAACTGGAATTCAAACGATTAACTTCCTATTGATTTGAGTAGGTATATATTGTTTTCCCTTGTTACAAATTGTTGAACACACTTAGAATAACTTGGAGTAATTTCAGTGGGTACTTGGTCTAACTGAATCGAAGCTTTGTTTGGTTTAACGATCAGCCTATTTTCAGGTAGTTTGGGGGTCAATACCCTAACGAGCAGCCCAGGTCCGGTCCTGATTTATGTGTGTGTTTGGACCTGGGCCTAAGCCCATGATTGGCCAGCATTTGTGAAGACCTGGGTTATGATTTCTCGACATGGGCCGTCTTCAAGGCCCAAAATGGCTGAGGGTCTGAATTTATATGAGTTCATGGACCTAAATATAATATTTCGTAAACAATATTAATTAATTAGGGCTATTTCTTTATTATTAGAGACAAATTGAATAGAAAATCGTAGTTTTCTTTAGGTTGGCCTTTAAATAATAAACGAGGTGAATCCCGCCAAATAAAATGCATAAATTGCGGGGCCCTTTTTAAATGTTTATATTAAAATACTTAGAATTTGGGAGGACCGTTTAGCGAATTTCATGGCTTCCCGCAAAGTTAATAATACGCTAGTTTCTTTAGGCCCGACATTTAATAAAATTACATTCGTAAACTCGGGTGCACATTTATGTGACCCAAATTCAAATCCCAACGAAGTCGAAATGTGTCAAAAATCACGGGTGCATTTATGTGACGTGGTTCGAGACATATTTTTACGACGTTGCAATTCTCTTTAAAAAATAATAATAAAAGCGGTTTAAAGTTAAAAAAGCACATGAGTTAGAACATGTTTTAAAATCAGATAAATAAGCCAGATATAACAGTCGAGCGACCGTGCTAGAACCACGGAATCTGGGAATGCCTAACACCTTCTCCCGAGTTAACAGAATTCCTTACTCGGATTTTTGGTTCGCGGACTGTTAAATAGAGTCAATAATTTTCTCAATTCGGGATTCAACCGGCGACTTGGGACACCATAAATCTCCCAAGTAGCGACTCTGAATCTCTTAATAAACGAATCTCGTTTCGATTGTCCTTTAATTGGAAAAACTCCTTTATTCCCTTACGGAAGTAGCGAAAAAGAAGGTGTGACAGCTCTGGCGACTCTGCTGGGGACACAAACCCAGAATTTTTGGTTCAGGGTTTAAGAATTCGAGCTTAGAATAATTGTTATATTTGGCTTTATCTGATTTTCCTACATATTTCATGATAATGTGCTGAATGCTTTACCGCTTTGATATTATCTGAACTGTATATAAACTGTGGCGAAACCCTTCTCTTCTCAACTCCGGGGATGTGCTTACTAGTTGAGACTCCCTATTTTGTTAGTGTCATACCTTGAAATAAGAAAGAGGCCGGACAAGTTACTAAGCCAGATGGCCTTTTGGTTCCCGGTACGTAGCCCCCCTCCTCGACTCGAGTTGTCCGCTCGGGTACACAGTCTAGAACACATACCCAGGTTTTGAACCTAGAATAACTTGACTTCATCCCTAGTAAGAACGCTTATTTGCATCACGTGCATATGACTTAGGGGACTCAACAAAGGGGTTGGGTCCGTCTAGGACAAGTAACCTGAAATAGAAAAGACCACCCTGATGCATCTTACGTGTTGCATGTACATTTATTTGTCTCGGACTCGCATGCTGACCGACTTTGAACATTTGGGAGAAGTTGAATAGAAAGAAATAGCAGTGTAGAGAGTTAATTACCTATTTTGGAAAAAATCAATAGTGCCGAAATTCTACCGAATTTTTGAGAAAAATGAAAAAGAGAAATGTTTGTTGCCAATGGAAAAGAGAACCAAAAATGTTTTTCTAATAGTGTGTTTTATGTGCCAATGAAAAGAAAAACAAAGAGTTTTCAGTTTCAAATAGTTTGTTGGAAAAGAAAATGTAAAAAGAATCTTGTTTTCCAAAATGGTGTATTTGTCAATGAAAAAGAATCTTGTTTTTGAAAATAGTTAGTTTTATTTGCCCGAACTACGCCAGTTTGATTCTCACAGGGTGTGGGATACGTAGGCAACCCCCATCGGGTCCAACTCCCCTTTGCAAAAATAGCCAAAAAAATGTCAAAGTTTAATTTTCGTCATAAATAAGTCGGGTGCTGCCATTCTTGTCCAAAACAAGCCGAATGTGCCTTAAAGGGCGTCGGAAGGCTGCTTTTGTGAGAACAGCCACCTTTGGTCATTTTTCAGGATTTTGGCCGGTTAGACAACGCAACCTTAAAATCTTCATCCCCGAGGTGCTGAAAGGCCGTATTTGCAAAACCAGGTCTTTTATTTTAATTTGAAAAATAAGAAAAAGAGTCAGTGGTCAAGTGAATACCGTTCGGATTTTGGTCAAAATAAGCCGATCCAACTTCGGCAGTATCTTAAACCGTTCTTGCCGAAATAGCCTTAGAGTATCTTTTAGTTGTCGAAAGGCTATTTTCGTAAAAGAATGGACGAGTTTTTTGAAGTGTCATAAAATAACCCTCTCCGGCCTCAAAATTTATGTGAAATTGAGAAGGGGCCATGTTTGCAAAAATAGTCATTTGGTTAAAATTGGCATATAGGGGAAGGTATCTGTCCATTTTTTTTGAGTTTCTTTTGAGTAGAGTATGTGGGTTGGTTGATTTTCGGGTCTGTATTTCGTCTTTTCGTCAGAGTCTGTTAGTTTCGTTTAAGTTTGTCAGCTTTTAAGCCATTGTAATCAAAGTTTGTTTTACTGTGAAAAATTAAAAGTTCCAAAATATGTTTTATTGTTTTTACCTTTTATTTGCACGAACTACGTTCGGTCTGATTCATGCGGGGTCATGATACGTAGGCAATCCCCATAGGATTCGACCATAACCAAATGAAAAAGAAAAAGAGAGGAAACACAGGAAAAACAAAAATGAAGAAAAGAAAAGAGAGGAAAAACAAGAAAGAAAATGCAAAGAAAAGAGAGGAAAAACAAGAGTGAAAAGAAAATCAAAAGGAGAGAGAATAAGAAACCAAAAGGAAAGATCAATGGCAACACAAGAAGGATGGGGGAATAGGAACAAAGAGAAAACAAAGGCAAGGATGAAAAATTAAAAGAAAAGAAAGTGTGCAATTGGAAATAAGGAAAAGGCCGGGATGACGCACGCGACCGATCAAAAGCATAATAGGAACTGTTAACTGCCTAGGTGTATTCACTCCCCAAATGTGCGGGTACCAATATGTTAAATGCCCTAATGCTAACGTGATGGTTTCATTTTGTCAGATCATTCCAGAAAGGTGGTTGGTTTGTGGTTTTAAAGTGGTAACTCTTTCTTACAACACAAGGACAAAAGGCAATGGCAAACAACAATAAAACTGAGTTGGTTGATACCGGCACCCGACAACAGTTGGTTGAACGGGATAATGGGTTGGTTGAAGAGGTGCAGATGTTAAGACAACACATGACAGACATGTATCAAGCCTGGATGACTGGGAAGGCACCACCCCCGCCACCGCCGATTTTTCTGGATGCTGCCCTTACCCAAACTCCCAACATAATGCCAAATGATCCTCCATATTCTCCAGATACACCCGCTTATCATAATTTTCCCAAATACCCTAGCAGCTCCATCACTTATCTTCCAGTCACCTCTCCCCAACATTGCCCTCCTGTCATATTTATTACCCCTAACAATGAATACCCACTCAAAGCTCATAATGCCCAATATCACCCCTCAGAGGTTGCCCACAAGGTCCTTGATTCATACAAGAAGAGCTCCCAGGATGAGCTTCATGCTAGAAATGAAAAGGTTACGGGAAAAGGAGGGCGAGATGGCACACCCAAATGGCTAAAAGGCACAAAACTGTCCTTAAGGGACAAGCGAAGAGTGGGAGGCCAGGATAGCATGGCTTGCAAAGCACTAATTGTGCCCCATGAAGTCCGACTGCCCGCGGGGTTCAAAGTGCCAAAATTTAACTTGTATGATGGGCGTGGAGATCCGGTAGACCACCTGAGGGACTATTGCAACAAAATGAGGATCGCTGGAGAGAAAGATGATTTGATGATGGCATATTTTGGTGAGAGCTTGGCTGGGGCAGCTTTGGACTGGCACACTCGTCGATATGTCGATAAGTGGCTTACATTGGGTGACATGGCTCAAGACTTTGTCTGATACTTTCAATGCAAATCGAGTGTTACCATAGACCGCTCATCACTATCTAAAATGGAAAAGAAGCCGGAGGAAAGCTTTAATGAGTTGAGCTCAGATGGAGGGAGCAAGCTGCTCGGGCCAGTCCCCCGATTGGCGAAGAAGAAATGGTTGAGCTTTTTCTACAGGCCTAGGGACCCACCTACTTCAGTCATTTGATCCTGGCCTTGGGAAAGTCTTTCAAGGATGTGTTAAAAATGGGGGAGCTAGTAGAAGAAGGGATCAAGTTAGGCAAAATCGTGAGTTGTTTGGAAGCTATTCAGAACATTCCAGTAAGATTGGGTGGAAGAAAGAGAAACAGAATAGATGATCCGATAAGTTTTCCTGATCAACACTTCCAGTCTCAACGTCGTCCCCATGGATATCCTTGTGCACTAGATGACCCTCCTCGACGTTACCTCTCTCTACAGAAATCCCAAAGTCGCACATCACAAAAGGATTATCTACCCCCGCGAGCTTACCAAAAACACCCCGGATCAGGTTTTCAGCTCAATCCAGTATTTAAGAATGAGAGGTTACGAAAGAAGAAAACCTTCACTCCGTTGGGAAAATCATATGCCAATCTGTTCCAGAGGTTAAGGACATTGGATATGTTAAAGCCGATTCAGATAAAAACGCCGAATCCTCTTCCAAAGAAATTTGATCTCTCTCAAAAGTGCGCATACTGCTCAGATGCCCCGGGGCATGACATAGAGAAATGTTGGAAGCTGAAGAATGCGATTCAGAAGCTTATTGATGTAGGTGACATTGTCGTGCAAAGTCCAGATGCAACAAACACTAGCCGAAGTCCATCTCCGGTGCATAATGAGACGCATATGGTGGGTATGATTTATTTTGAAAAGGAACTTGAGAACTCTTCTGAGATCCTTGGAGGTCCACATGCTACTAAGGTTTCAGCGCTATCAGAGGTTGATCGTGAGAACGAGCCGGCAAAAGGAACCCAAAAGCAGTTTGCTAAGAATAACGTGATGAAGACTTGGGATGGTTCCAGCAACATTGGTGTGAAACTCAGTGGCTAAATATGTCGTGCTTGGTAATTGGGGAGACGCTCCATTTCTTGGTCAGTCAGAATGGAATTTTTGGTGGTTTATTTTGTTGTCATTTCTGTTGTCCGGGTTATTTCAGGTTGTAATTCGGATATTGTCTTGTGACTCAAACCCTTCTATCCTTTCAGTTTGCCTTGTTTGTTTAGTCGTAATAGCTTGTTTAGTGCTATCTAGGTTTGTTCAAGGGTTGTAACCCTAGTCTAGTGTACTTGTCTTGTTGTTTAAACCCTTTCACCATCAGTCTAATGCAATTATCCGTTTCCTGCCATTTCTAGTGATTTTGTTTAGTTCTCTTCTCCTTGTACATTTTGTTCATGCTGGTTCTAATGACATGACATGCAAGAATAATTATCAGCCCAATTTTAAAAGTCAGTTTAGCAATGAAGCAATGAAGCAATGTTGAAGATGATAGGGACATTTGAGGGAAATAAGTAAGGGCGTTTTGAGATCATTTGAAGCCCGAACCGTGTGAAACTGGAGCAGATAAAATAGAAGGAAACCCTAAAGGCAAGCTTGCCAAATTGATGGAGGTCGTTCATGGTACCGTGTTTGCTGCCCAATGGTGCTGGGTAATTGACAAATATAGAAGGCAAATATGTGAATATGGTTATTAATTCTGGTGCAATCAAAAGGTGTTATGTATGTTTTTTCCTCAACTTGTTTAATTGTGTAGTTTGTACATGGCATGTTTTGTAGATTGGGACGATGAAGGAATTTTGTTCTGCTATCCAAACACTTTATCCTTTGTTACCCCTTTGAGCCTTGGTTATTACATACCCTTCTTTCGGAATCAATAATAAAACTCGTAAGTCCGAGCAGGGAAAGTAAGTGGAGAAATAAGAGAAAAATAGTGAAATAGAAAAGAAAAAAAAAGAAGAAAAGAAAAGAAAAGAAAAGAAAAAAGAAGAGAAAAGGAAAAGAAAAGAAAAAAGAAAGGAAAAGAAAAAGAAAAGAAAAGAAAATAGAAGGAAAAGAAAAGAAATGAAAAGAAAGAAAAGCAAAAGTGGAAGAAAGGAAATATCGCAACAACGAAGTAATTTTATGACCTGAACTACGTTTGACTTGATCCTGAAAGGGTACGTAGGCAGCCTCTCCCTGAGTTTCAGTCACACCAAAATAAAAATCCAAAAGTTCCCAAGCGAAAAACTAGGGCAGAAGTTGTGGTTATTATAAGAAATTTGATTCCGAAAGTTGTAACTTTGAACCCATTTGAATTGTTTGGAGCCTTTGATACCCTTTCTTTCTATCCTTATCCAAAAACCCACATTACGGTCCAAAGAAAGACCTTCCGATAAGTCTTCAAGAAATGCCGAGTCAAGCGAGAAGAGGTGATTTATGTCAAGGGAAACACTCCAGTCCAAACGAAGGAAATAAAGAATAAGAGAGTCTTATTAATGAGAACCCTCAGGGGTACCCCAAAGCGATGAAAGATGAGAGAAATGAAAAATGAGAGAGTCTTATTGGTGAAAACCTTCACGCGCACCATGAGGAGATGGTAAGACGAGAGAAAGACCAAATGAGAGAGGCTTAATGATGAAAAACCCTTCGGGCACTACAAGTCGAATAAGGACTGTGAGTCAGATCGGGTAAGCGGAGCATTGACGCCCAGTTTCACAGTGAAAAGGTGCAACAAGTGCCGAACATCAGATTTGCTAAACAGAATAGGCTGCAGGTGCATGTCAAGGTCATCAGATTCGGTATCCACATCCGATAGGTTTCTACTTTGTAGTTTTCTTCTTAGGAATCATCTCTTTCATTGTCCTCCTACTATATTCCTTTTGTCCCGTTTCCTTCCTCCTCTTGAGTTTGTCTGGTCATAGCAAGTGAGAAACGACTTCAAAATTTACCACCAGGCTTCCAATTAAACAAAACGGGATCTGGTGAACACATCAAGGCGTCAAGTCAGGAAAGAACAGCAGGCACACTGAGTTGGCAACAATCAACATGCTTTGGGATCCTTGTGAAATGCAACGGCTTGACATATGTCAATTCATGAACAATGCCACAGATGAAGGGTTAGGGCGAATAGATCAAATGTATTTCCTGTGATAAGCTTGATAAAAGAGTGTTAAACCAGTGACGAGCAAGACCTTCCAAGCAGAACTCAAAGTTATCATTGCAAATAGGGGATTTGTAGACCTCAAGGACCGGACTAGGGGTTTAAGTCAAGAGAGAACAACATACATCTTGAGTGGGTGCCAATTGACGTGCTTTGGGATTTGTGTGAAATACAAGGGTTTGGTACGTATAAATTCATGAACAACGCAACAAATGAAGGGCTTAGGTGAATGGATCAAAGGTATTTTCGGTGAAACACTAAAGGTTTGGTACATGTCAGATGGAGGGTGTTTGGTGAATGAATTAGAGATATTTTCTACGTTAAGGATAATAAAGAAAGTGGTTAGCAAGGTCGCCAAGTGGGAATCAGTTATCATGACGAGTGAAGCAATAATAAACTTCAAGGCCGAGGCCAGTGGTTAAGTCAAGAAAGAACATCATATACATGGAGTGGGGGGCAATAGACGTGCTTTGGGATGCCAGTTCATGCAATGCAACAAATAGAGGATATCGGGTTTGAATGGAGAAAAGGTATTTTATGTGATGAAGATGACAGAGAAAGGGTTTGGTCCATAAACGAGCAAGGTCTTCAACTAGAAATCAGTCATCTTGGCAAAGTGCAGAAGCAGCCGCCTTCAAAGTTCAAGGCCACAAACTAACCACCATATTTTAAACTCACAAATTTTCTATGTTTGGAACAGGGACAAAGCAGTGCAAGAAAGTTGGTTCAATAATTAAAAAAAAAAAAAGGAAGAAGAGGAGAGCTGACAAAAGGGAAGTTTCTCAAATCCTTGCTCTTGCTTGTCTTGCTAGTGTGCATAAAATGTTGCCGTTGCTTTTCACATTTTTTCCTCCTAGGATAAAAGTCCTAGTCTGATGGATTTTCCTCCAGATCAAAATCTTAGTCTGATGAGTTGTTCTCCTAATATAGAAGACCTAGTCCGATGAACTTTCTCCTAAGATCAAAATCTTAGTCTGATGAATTGTTCTCCTAAGATAGAAGACCTAGTCTGATGAACTTTCTCTAGGATCAAAATCTTAGTCTGATGAATTGTTCTCCTAAGATAGAAGACCTAGTTTGATGAACTTTCTCCTAGGATCTAAATCTTAGTCTGATAAATTTGCTAGTCAAATGTCCTTGGTGTTACTCATAGGATCATACATTCCAGTCAAGTCTTTAGTTTTACTCTCATCATTGCATCAATAGCTTAGGTGATTTATATTTTGCTAACAACTCACAAATCTTCCTAGTGCAAACTGGGGCAGAATATTTTCTTTATTTGTCTATTTTGTTGAAGTCAGCAGCCCACCTGGAGAACAAGGGAATACATTTCAAGTTCAGCAATCAGGAGCCCACCCGGAGAACAAGGGAGTACATTTCAAGTATCAGCAATCAGGCGCCCACCTGGAGAACAAGGGAAGTACAATTCAAATTTTAGCTTTCAAATTTTTAATATCTGATAACATGATGTGCCCAGCCACCAAACTGGGGCAGCAAATTTTCTTTATTTGTCTATTTTGTTGAAGTCAGGAGCCCACCTGGAGAACAAGGGAATACTTTTCAGGTTCAACAATCAGGAGCCCACCTGGAGAACAAGGGAATACATTTCAAGTTCAGCAATCAGGAGCCCACCTGGAGAACAAGGGAATACTTTTCAAGTTCAGCAATCAGGCGCCCACTTGGAGAACAAAGGAAGTACAATTCAAAATTTAGCTTTCAAATTTTTAATATTTGATAAAATGATATGCCCAGCCACCAAACTGGGGCAGAAAATTTTCTTTGTTTGTCTATTTTGTTGAAGTCAGGAGCCCACCTGGAGAACAGGGAATACTTTTCAAGTGTCAGCAATCAGGAGCCCGCCTGGAGAATAGAGGCATATATTTCAAATTTCAGCAGTCAAGCATCACTCGGAGGAATGGAAAAACATCTCCGATCACAGTTCAAGGCAACAACGTAAGAATTCCATCGGAAGGATACAAGGAGGTCAGCAAGCAGTAGCAGCAGCAGCAGCAACAATAGCTCCTGGTAGTCCTAGCTACCAAACCTTCCCGAACTACACCGACCTAATTCCTTTTTAGCCAAGGATATGTAGGCAAGCTTTGAAGCAGGGTTCGGTCAGACGGTTTTCAAAAAATGCTTCACACGGAGCATTCAATACGGGCAAAAATCGCTCGTATCCGCTCATTTATCTTTGCCCGAAAACTCTTTGTGTTTCCGAGCAAAGAGAGGCAGCTATGAGCACGTGATTTTTGCCCTATACGAATTACTCCCAGAAATTCAAACAAAATAATTTCGTTTCATTATTTGCAATTTCGTGGACAATTTCGTGAATTTTTGTGATATCTTATGTTAATTGTTTGCATTTTATTTGTGCATTTTAATTCATATGAAAAATATAAAAAATACACTTGGCATTTGCAATTAGGATTTAATCTCAAATTTTAGAATTAATTAGTAGTTATATTACTTAAAAATAAAGAAAACAAATGGTTCTCTTTGCATTTATACTTTTGATTGTCTTGGTTTGAGTTTAATTAGGATTTATGGTATTTGGAAATTGAGTAATATAGTTCTAGAAGTCAATTTGGGTTTTTATTTGTTGATTTGGCATTTAATAAAATCAAAAAATATAAACACAAAATAAAATAAAAAAGAAGAAATGAAAAACAATTTTAAGAAAAAGAGAAAGGAGAGCTTGCTTAATAGAAGACCCAAATTGGGCTGTTAATCTTAGCCCAAAACAAATACTCCCAGGCCAGCCCAAATACCTGATACCCGGCCTGCCCCCCCCAATGGAACGACGTCGTTTCATCCTCATTAGATCCTGTCCATCGAGGTAATCGAATCTAACGGCTTAG
>MU781686.1:0-34773 GCA_026770625.1 Nicotiana glauca
ACCCGACTTCTCTCCTATTTCCTGTTATTTGACTTTTCCGCATACTTCAGACTATGTTGTTTTACAGTATATTTAGACTATTCTGTTAGAGGCTCTTGACTCATGACCCGCAGATCTTTGGGAGGTTGTTCAGTATTGTTGATTTTTGGATTTATTTCTACCCTTCAGTTATACTTCTAGTTTAAATGCTGTTAATGATTTTCAAACAAAGGGTTTGGAGCTTTATGCTCGGGTTGAGAGTGAAATTGGTCGGGCTTGCCTAACAGTTGTGTTGTGCAACATCACGACCGGGGTTGGGGTCGTGACAATTATAGTAGCCGCAAAGAAGCTACACAGACATACAAGACGCTTGGGAAAAAAATACCAGGAGATGCTGGAGTTGAATGAGACAATGTGTACACGTATGACTGTAAGTTAAATTTTACTGTCATTGCTGTATATATTTTTAGTTAATTTCTGAATTACTGGAATGAATACAACTGAATACAATCATTTTTAAGTAGAACTACCATTAATATATATGAATACAACTACATTCAAGCACATAAAAGGCATATTTTTTCATAGATCTGATATGAATACAACTGAATATAACTAAGTTACATGCTGAAAAAACTATTAGAATACATCAGAATACAACTAGCTATATGATATATAATTTTTATATGTATTGTGAATACGTATGATTCTAATGCTTTTGTTAGCATACTGTTGCCTAAAGTACAACAGACTTTTGATAAGTTCTGCACTTTTCGCAGTTGATATTTTGCTGGTCTAAATATATGATGTATTCATATATATATGCAAATGTTTCTATTGTATGTAACTTATTAATTCAGCATTATACATTTGGTAATTCAGGTAAATGTATTCAAAACTTATATTTCTATTTTTAAATGTAGGTGGTACCATCAACTGGATACTTACATACGATTAATGATGGTGGGAGGAATTACACAATCAGCCTGTTAGAGAGAAAATGTGTTTGTGGGAGGTTCCAAATTGATGAATTGCCATGCCCACATGCTTGGGTTGTATTGAAGAGCAAGTTTCTAATTCTAGAAGAATATTGCTCTAACTATTACAAACCAAGTACAATTGTAATGACATACGATGTGCCAGTGTACCCGCTACCGGACAAAATTGACTGAAATATACCAGAACATGTTGCAGAGGAGGTTATACTACCACCCAAATGGAAAAGACCTCTTGGAAGGCCAAAGAAGAAGCGCAATAAAACTTTAAGTGAATTGTTGCAGCCGAAAAATCAACTTTCATGTAGCATATGTGGGCATGGAGGACATAACAAGCGAACGTGTAGAAATGTTCCATGTAATAAATAGTTGTATTGACAAGTATTTGTGGTTCAACGATATGTCAATACTTATGATGGCATTATCAGCTATAATAAATTCTCTTTGTCAAGTAATATATTTTGAAATGACTTTCGTTAATATTTTCTGAATATATGTAGTTGAAGTATTTTTATACTGATAAATATATATGAAGTATATAGTTGAGTGTAATTGAGTATAGTTGAATATTAAAAAATACAACTATATTTTTAAAAATAATACAATTCAGTAGCACTTTTAGTAAATTCAATACACCAAAATACAACTGAATACATTTGAATAATACATTTAAATACAACTAGCTAATACTGAATAATACACTTAAATACAACTGAGTACATCTGAATACATCTGACTACGTACAACCTGCTTAATACATCTGCAGTTGTGTTCTTTAATATGTATTATCTGAACTTGATAGATATATTTGAATGGATGAAGCTGAATACAATTGAATACAAATGAAAGCAAAAAAAAATACTGTTGAATTATTTTAGATAACCTACCATCAGCATACATAAAGATTCTGACTTTGACATTAACATGTTCATTAACTAAAACTTGTTCAAGCAAAGTTACTTGGTATCAATACATAGTTGACTCCTATAAGATAAACATGTATTCAAACTGAAGAATAAGCAGGAAAACTTATGAACAAACCAGTGAAACTGTCAGTGAAAAGTTGCAATTGTCATACACAAACACTGTTGCTATAAGTGATAAGTTTTCAAACTAAATAGCATCTACACCCAAAACTACTCAAAACAGTATCCTTCTTGAAACTACACTCCAAAATTAAAATAACCTAAAACTATTCTAAAACTATCTGCATCTTTGCCTCTGACTCAGTGATTTGCCTAGCAATCTTTGAAGGTGATTCATTCTCGCTTATGGCATCAGCGTCTATCTTGTGCATAGCATAGTACCAGAGGAGAGCACCATATTTTTGACAGAGTAGAGTGGAATCATTATATACATTTTTAAAAATATGAAAACTTAATACAATGACCGGGGAAAAACTCACTTCTGATCATGTCTAGCTAGAAGATCATCACGAATCCATTTGTCATATTCTTATATGGCCCCGTTATTGAATCATCCTCAAAGGGGTGTCTTTTCTCAAAAATGGGGGTCAACTTTACAGAGGTACCTGTTGTACATTGAATTCGTGATTAGGGACTTTTAAATGACAAAACCACAATTAACGTTGAATCTTAAGTTTGTAAAATCACTTACCTCCTGAGTCGAAGTTAGACTCATAAGGAGAAGAGTTCCATCTACTTGGTCGCCGATTCCGATGAGATTGCATTGGTGTGGCTTCAGCTTTTTTTGCACTGGCGTGAATCACAATTCTAGTTTCTGGAATTTGACTGGGAAGAAACTTGTCGTCCAGTTCAAATTGAGATACATAGAATTCTGTAGATACACCCTCTTGAACTGTAGATGGTATGTTGGACGGTACCTCTTATGTAGTTTTCTGGTAGTTGTATATATCATTGTTAGTGTAGTAACTTAATGTTAGAATACAGTTAAATACATATAAGTAGATAGAATACATTACACAAATTCAAGATTAACAAATCAGAATACATCTAAATACAGCTGAAATACATTTAAGTACAGCAGTTAATTGCATTTACATATTAAGGTTAGCACAAATATGAATACAGGTAAATACATATGCTCAATATGTTAAGATTTACAAATCAGAATACATCTACATACAGCTGAAAAACATTTAAATACAGCAGTTAGTTGCATTTACATATTAAGGTTAACACAGATATGAATACAGCTAAATACATATGCTCAATATGTTAAGAATGTTAAACCTCAACATTATCTCCGACATCTCTATCAGTTCCATCATCACGTCTCCCTATGGGTTCAGTTTGTTGATTTTGTTGAAGTTGGTCTGAAAGCTTCTTGAAGTTATCATTGATCAATTTTCTTAAAGACTTGAACTCTCCCACAACCTTAACAATACAAAAACAGTTAGAAGATTGCGCCAAAAATATATGAATGCTAAGCATTAAACTGTAATGTTTAATCTGTGGTTAAATACTCACGTATTCTTTGAATGAATTTAGGTCTTTCCTCAAAGAAGATACTTCGTCATTTTGGCCTTCTGGCAGCTGATTATCATGCAAAACTTTATGTCCAATTGCGGAAACACAAATAGGAGGAATATTAGGCTGATATTCTATTTCATTATGATGCCTTTCGTGTTCCTAGCGCTTTTTATGGGGCAATGATAAAGATGGACTAACTATTGCAACATGTTTCTTCCTACATGGAAGATCGGGTGTCGGAGAAAAGTCATCCGAATCCTCTCCCAATTTGTCTGAATGAGCAGGAGTAGGTCTGTTCTCAACATCGACGGCTATAGGAGGAATCTGAATAACGGCAAGCTCTATATCGCTTGGACTGATGTCCTTGAAAACAATCTGAAAAAAGAAATATAATAAAAGTCTAACTAAAAACTTCCAGATGCAGATCTGGAATACAAAATGATATTTCTATTGAAGATAAGGCAGAGTTGATGATTTGGAAATAATATGCATATGTATGAAGAATTAATAATGAAGGCTACAACAATTGTATATTGTTGTATGCATATGAATAGTATTGTATGCAGTAGATGTACTCAACTGTATGCAGAATCTGTATGGATTTGTATACAAGTTTATGCAGCTGATTATTAGTCCCTATGCATTTGTATACATGTATCTTGAAACTATATGCAAATATTTATTTCTGTAAGCATTAGTATCCAAATGTATACAACTGTATGCATCAATATCTGTATGCAGCTGATTAGACAAGTATTTCTATCTGTACACACCTTTATAGAAATGTATTTTGCAACTGAATGCAGAAACTATAGCAGGTATTGAAGCATAAAAAATGTATGTGAATGCAACTGCATACTTCTATATGCAAACATATGCCTATTAATTATTAATAAAATCTAAAATAGCAGTGATACATTTTGTATATTACCATGTTTTCGGTGTCATTGAACATGTCGTTCATCAGATAAGCAAAGGTTGGCTGATTTTCGGTGGTTCTCCAATTGACTATTCTGGGGACCACATCATCAACTCGGAGTGCAATTTTGGAATCAACAGAAGAACATCACTCATAAAACCACACTTGCATAGCTAGGGGCATCCCGGCTATCTTGTAATACTTCTTCACAACATCCATCTTCTTGCTCATCGATTTTGTCAACATCTCAAATCCTTTTAAACCACAATGATATTCAGAATAGCGCCCACTCTCTACTAAGTCAAAATGTAGCCTTGGTATAGTTGTACTATTCTTCTCGGATGAAAAAATAAAGGTGTGTATGAAATACAACAAAGATATCTTCAAGGCATCACCATCATTGTCGGGACCCTATTTCTTATCATCGAAGCATTTCATCAAATGTTTCTTCTTGAAAAGTTTAGCACCCCTAAAGTAAGTCTCAATAAGCCGGTTAGGAAGCGTTTCATTAAGCTCAAAATCTTCATCATTACCAACATATTTGAGGCCAGTCACAAGCGCAAACTCCCTTAATGTAAAATGTAATTCAGTACCATTGACGTGTACTGCAAATATATTATTAGGAGTGCCTTCTAACTGGAGAGCCATGAAGCATCTGAAGAGTTGATGTTAAACTTCACAGCGCTTCATTTGAAGAAATGAGCCAAAGCATGTATTGTCAAATTGTTGGTACTGAACAGGAGTAAGGTTCTCTTTTAGCTGGGAGACTATATCAGTGTTAGTATAAACACTAATATGGGGTGCAAATTTTGGTTGGTGTTTCACAAACAAATTAATTCCCTGCAATTAACAATAATAAATACATGTTAATACAGTTGAATACATTGCATATTTCATATTAAATCAGTTTTGAATACATATCAATACAAATACAAACACTTACAAAAGACTAAATACAGTGACAATGCTAAATACATATTAAAAACTAGACATCACACACATGACATAAAAAATAAGTAAGATGAATACACCTGAATGCATATGAATACATTTGAAACCTTACTGGAAAATTGAACAGTTGCAAACAAAAATAACTAAAGCTGAATACACATGAATACAAGTAAAACTTACATTAAAATTGAACAGTTTGAAACTACCAAAATACATAAGAATACATATACATACTTAAAAAAATAGAATACAGTATACCAAATAGTACAAAAATACAATCAGATACATATGAATACAACATTATACATGTAATAAAAATTGAATAATTTTGAATACATATAAGTTTCTTTGAATGCATATTGATACAAATAGCAATTACTTTTTGGTGTCGTGTATCATTCATAGGTTTTTTCCTCTTTGAAGCAACTGAATTTTTTGTTTCTTTTGAAGATTTCTCAACTTGGACTTCTTTCAAATTGTCATTGTGTAATTTAGTTCTTCTGTCAGCAACTGTAGATGTTGATAAACCTACAAAATCTGACTCCGCTTGAGTTATTTGCAACGAGAAAGACGGCCCATCAAAATTGAGAATTTTGGTGGGTATACCTCTGGTTACTCTGTTGTATGGTGTTGAATCCGCCATTGGAGAGAAAAATCAAAGCTTCCTGGTGAGTACAAAATACCAATGGTTATTATTTCAGAAATTTATGTGAAAATCGGTATAAAAATTATAGAAACAAAATAATGGTATCAAAATCGAAGAAGAAAACTTACCAGGCGTATAACAAAGGGAGTAAAATAGTGATTCCGTATAGATTCTGAATGTAGGAGTGATAATGGCGGAGAAATAGTGAATTTGGGTGAGAAAATAGTTAAGAAACGTGGGTATGTGGGAGAAGAGAGTAAAGTTTATGCAAAGGAGAGAGAGAACGTGTTAGAGGAGTTATGCGGTGATTATGTGAGAGAAAATACTAAAAAGGAGAGAAAAATATTATTTAGCATATATGGTGCCTTAAATGTAGGATGTAACTATTATTAGAATTTTTACTATAAATGATAAAAGGTATTTATATGATTTAATATTTTAAAATGATATTTATTTAAGATAAATAGGGTACTAAAGTTTTTTATACGGCGTAAAAATTCCTTCAATTTTTAGGTTAGCACCTTTCCTTCTTGGGCCTCAATTTCACTGCACCCGGCCCAAGAGTTTTCTAGACATCTTGGAATTTCTTCCACGAATGTCTGACAGTTTTCTTGCCCGCCAAGACATAATCCTAAGTAAAACACTTTTAACTCTACCGGTCCACACCCTTCCCCAAAACTCGCCGTTCTCCAACATCATCAGAAGACTTAGCAGAAAACAAAGTTAAAACAAAAATGGAGTTGTTTGAATCCATGCCATCTTCTAAAGCAATTTTGACAGCGGCAACTTCTCTCACTGCTTCAGCAATTCTCTTCAGATCAATAGCTAGCGATATTGTACCTGAAACACTTCAGCACTTCTTTTCTTCACACTTTCAGAAATTATCGAACCGCCTTTCCTCACAATTGATAATTGTCATAGAAGAATCTGAAGGTCTCGCTTCGAACCAGATGTTCGATGCTGCCAACGTTTATTTGGGTACAAAGGTTTCTCCTTGGACTCAAAGGATCAAAGTCAATAAGCCCGACAAAGATGAAGAGCTCGCCGTCACTGTTGATAGGTAAACCTCGACTTGAACTACATATAGTTAACTATTTTTAAAATATATAATTTGTAATTTATACTTTTGTACTAAGTTCGTACAACTGGAACTATTTGGTAGTGAGCAGTGAGCAGGGATGATTTCGACTAAGGAGTTCAAAAAAGAAAAGGGTTAAAAATCAAGCTAGCGTTTGACGATATATCCCAAATTTATTTTGAAAAATCTGAGTTGGGTGAAGTTTGATTTGAAGATGAAAATATGTTTGGACATACGTTTTCAAAACATATTTTCCAACTTTATTTTGAAAAAACATGTATATAATTCTCAAGTTTTGGAATTTTGGCCCAAATTCAGCTCAATAGCTGATTTTGTAATTTGAAATTTTTGATTTGGAATTTGGCCAAAATATGAGCAAAATTTATGGCCAAACATGAGTTTTGAAAATAAATCTTAAATTTATTTTGTCAAAACTTATGGCCAAACGGGGCCTAAAAGAGACTGTAACCAATGGGAAAGTAATCTCATCAACGTTTTGAACCCGTTAGACCACGAGTTATGTACAATGTAATTTTCCATGCAAAGGAGGTTCATCCCGCCACCTTAATCCGCCCCTGGTAGTGAGTGCAGCCAATTTTTAGGATAGAACTTATATATACGTTGTGATTCTATTTTACACCAATTGTTTAATCGTGCTTATTATATATGCTTTTTGTACAAAAAGACGATTAGCTGAATTATACTCTCTTTTTTTATTATGAGCATAGAATACTAGCAGAGTTATCTGTATACTTTTAAAATCTCTTACAACAGATTATTTACTCTATTTTTCATGTTATCATATTAGATTGGGATAAAGGCTAGATTTGTTCATTTACTTTAGTAAAATATCTACGTTTATACCTAGTTCTACTATCGGTCCAAATACGTCCCTACCGTTAAGAAAGTAGATAAAAATATCCCCAAACCTAACGGTTGTCCACAGTGGCAAAGGACCACCTCAATAAAAAAAAGGAAAAAAGGTCAGATTTGTCCCTCTACTTTAGTAAAATATCCACATTTATACCTAGTTCTACTATCGGTACAAAAATGCCACATAATTAACTCTAACTCTTTAGTAATTAACCAATCTACCGAAAATCTTCCTTCTCCTCTCTTTTTATTTCTTTAGTAATTTCATATTCTTTTTCTTGCCAGATATCTCATACTTATTGTGAAACTTGTTTTCATTATATGGTTAACAAGGCAATTTATTTCCCTTGTTTTGGTTGGACAAAAAGGAAAATTTTTATTTATCTTTGTAAACAGGAGAAAAATAGCTGCACTCTGGGATGAATTTATTTTACAATTTTCTTTATTTGTGAAATGAAATTACAAACTGGAAAGTAACTGAACTCCTTGCGTTCCCTTGTTTTCCACCATATTAACGTTCTTTGCTTGCCGCCATGACTAAATGAAGTTTTCCGTTTGTTACATGCTACAAAAATTTTAAACATACGAGAGACCAAATAATTCAGATTCAACTAAGTGTATCATTTTAACTCTTTGGAGTATGAATGTCAGCAAATAATATTGGATCATTTTTAAAAAATATTTAGTTATGTATCTTGGTAGAGAGGCTACGTGTTCACATCGTCCCCATATATTTGCCAATAAATTCGTCCCTGCGTAGCACTCATTTTGTTTACAAAATTGATTTACTAGTACTTCTTTTTTATAACATTGGACTTCGAACAAAGTTTTAATGGTTTGTACCTCTACTTTAGTAAAAAAGGGAAAGGGAATCAGATGGTAGGGAAAAGAAAAAGTAGTAAAATAAGAAGAATAGAGAGTTAGAGTTAATTTCCGCTACTGTTACAAATAATTACTCTTTGTTGTAGGTTATTGATTGAGGTAACTCAAATTTTAAACATACTGATTTAAGATCTTGGATCTACAGGTACCAAGAAGTAACAGATTGTTATGAAAATGTGAATTTCACCTGGATTTTGAAGTCCATGGGAATCAAACAGAGTGACAAAAGCTCCAATCCCAAGACCGAGCTTCGATATTTTGAGTTGAGTTTTCACAAGAAGAAAAAGGAGATGGTTTTAAAATCTTATTTACCATATATATTGAGTAGGGCCAAAGAGATTAAGGAAGAGAAAAAGGCAGTGAGGTTACATACAGTGGATTATAATGGAACTGATTATTGGAGTTCCGTGGTGTTAAATCATCCTGCAACATTTGATACAATGGCAATGGAACCAGAAATGAAGAAGGAGCTGATTGAGGATCTTGACATGTTTGTGAGTAGGAAAGATTACTATAGGAGAGTTGGCAAAGCTTGGAAACGCGGATACTTGCTATATGGACCACCTGGTACAGGGAAGTCGAGCTTAGTTGCAGCGATGGCTAATTACCTTAAGTTTGATGTTTATGACTTGGATTTGAGAGAGGTGCAATGTAATTCGGATTTGAGAAGGTTGTTGATTGGTTCTGCAAATCGCTCTATACTTGTGATAGAAGACATTGATTGCAATGTAGGGTTGCAGAATAGAGAAAATGAGAATGACACAAGTGAAGATGACAAGGTATTGTAATGTATTTATTTGACACAGTTTCAGTTTACAGTGAACTATTCAATTCCTCTTAACCACACCGCATATAAGAATAGGGAAAATACTCCTCTACGATACGAGGTATCTTACTTTTATTACTATATGTTATATTTTGAGGCCATTCATACCTTGCTGTTAGCAATTTGTTTAGTATGTGTTCTTCATCCTAATAGAAATCCAGTGTGGACCCTAATTAAACTATATCGGAGGGTAATTCTAAATCGTAATCAGAAGTAGAGGGGTATATCTAGACCTTTTTTTATTGTGTATTCTGACACGAGAAATCCACTCATTTCATGATCCGCTAAAGTTAAGGACATATACGAGGTGATTTGCTAATGATAAGGGTATGAATGACCCCAAAGTATAACAGAGGGTAAAATTAAGATATTGCATATAGTTAAGGAGTAAGCTTGAACCTATTCCTTAAGACATACGTAGCATTTGTTATCACTAGATATTGTTATAGTGTTATACTTTGACCTGTATTTTGCTAAAATTTCTACAAATGCAGATTACATTGTCTGGGCTGTTGAACTTTATTGATGGGTTGTGGTCGAGTTGTGGAGATGAGCGAATCATAGTGTTCACAACAAATCACAAGGACCGGCTTGATCCAGCATTGTTGAGACCTGGCCGTATGGATGTGCACAATGAGATGTCGTACTGCACTTCCAGTGGTTTCAGGATACTAGCATCTAACTACCTAAAAATTGAGGAGCACAGCAAGTTTAGGGTAATTGAGAATCTGCTACTGAAAGTTAAAGCAACTCCAGCTGAAGTTGCAGGAGAGCTGATGAAGAGCAACACCGCTGAAATTGCACTAGAAAACCTCATCAAGTACCTTCATAACAAAAATGCATTGCTGACTGAAACAGATGGACATTAGGGACAACGGCGGAGGACAAGTAAATGCGGTATAGAGTGAGATATTCTTTCACCTGTTAAAGAGCAAGATTTTTATAGTTCATTAGCTTTTGTTAAACTTGGTAATATAATCATGCTGATTCTTTGATTCTATTCATCATTGGACCTCCATCTGTTTATAAGTTTGGCGTGATGCTTTACAAAATCTACTTTTGGTTAGTTGTGTCATTACATGGTTAGAAATATTTCCATTCTGCCTTTCTAGAATAGTTTGCAGATGCAGAACTGAAGACCACCAAATTACTTAACATAACATACTAACAGGTTCACCAACCTAGAAACGATTTGAAGCATAAAAGAGGGAGAAAATAAAATGTTGAAAGTGTTGAACAAACAACAATAATATATTGATGTGTTATAAAACGATGTATACTGATAGTTACAAATAATAATGGTTAAATCAGAGAAAGCTCTACCAGTCCCAAATTTCATAAACTTGTTCAGTGAGTACTCTTGGATTCGAATCACCATCACGTACAGCTTACTTCTTCACAAACTGGACAAGGACATAAATATGAAGAAACAGCGCCAGACGTTATGTCTTCACATTCAAATCCTGTTTCAGCAGTATATGTCTCGCAGCACCTTACCTGTCCTAGTGAACAAGTACTTCAGAAGCTAATTTTTACTAATCTAAACAAAGAAAAACAGTGTACCAAAGGAAAAAAGAAAAGAAAAACAACAATTACACGATCAAATGGAACACACCATCTGTGGCTGATTCTCTCCTACTGGTTGCCTTGTGATGTCCGATGCTGCTATAGTCTTCTCTGAACAGTCTGATTCCTCTCCACACTTCATCTTCATGTAGATCAGAATCAATTAAAATACAGTAAGATGGTAATTTACGCGAAGAAAAGCTACTAATGATCCACATTCACCAGCGATATCTTGAGTTTTCTCCACGGCCCTTTATCTGACCTTAAACAACCACCATCATTCCCACACGTACAACTGCCACCTAGAAAATCTGGCAACTCACTGGGAATCACATAGTTTTTGATGTTAATCATCTAAGGAACACTATAACAGCTAGGTTAGAGAAAAAAAGAATTAGAGATAATTACCGTTCATCGATGATTTCGAGCAGTTTGCCTTTATAATTGTTGCCAAGAACCTAGAAATTTGAAAAGTTATAATTCTTGATGAGCAGCATATAATATTTCCGATTGACTCATACCCGCCATCTCAATCTAAGACCAATTCTCAAGTTGATTACAACAACAACAACAACAACCCAGTATAATCCCACTTAGTGGGGTCTGGGGAGGATAGTGTGTACGCAGACCTTACCCCTACCCTGGGGTAGAGAGGCTGTTTCCAAATAGACCCTCGGCATCCTTCCCTCGACATCCTTCCCACCTTGCTCTTGGGGAGACTCGAACTCACAACCTCTTGGTTGGAAGTGGATGTTGCTTACCATCAGAGCAACCCCTCTTGTCTCTCAAGTTGATTACAGGCAACGATAAATCTCTTTCTTTATAATAAGACTTAAAGATTCAGAAGCTGCTAAAAATAATGATTAGCAACAGATACTAGAGCTTAATACAAAAGAACCATGAGAAAAAACATGGTCAAAGCCTTTTGACTCAAAGGGAAGAAAGCATGCCATACATGAATCTTGGACGTCGTTTCAGGGTCAAGAAAAGGCTTGAGTATATTCCAAATGAGCCTAAATCCAGGTCCAGCATTTATGACAAACATTTCTCCAAGTGTCTGCAAAATTAGTTTCTCAATGTTAGATATTAGATTAGCATTCTTATATGACAGTACATGAAGGCGAAAAAGGAAAAAGGAAATCAGAAACAGACATGTGTTACTGCTAGCTAATAAGGGGTATAGCGGATTACTTCAGGGTAAAAGTCGTTATCAATCTTCTGCAGCCGCAAAATGACTTCTCGTACAGGTTTTGAGAAATTCCTCAAACTCTACAATATAGAAAACAAATTATGAAAATGAACTATAAGAAGCACATTGTTGAAAATCCACCAGAAAAGACTAATAATTTAGTGAATAGGTATATACCACTCCTTCGACATCCAAAATGGTAACACTTCTATCTATATGTCTTTTTGCAGCTACAGAGCAAGCAGGAAACCTGAAGGCAATAGACTTCTCAAACTCTTGAACATGATATTTAACATATTGATCCAAAGTAGTCACTTCCAATAGCTTTTCCACATTTATTAGCCCCAATCTTTCGATATAAACTGGTCTTCCTTCCTTATCTGTGCCATGATAACCCTGAGGGTAGTTTTGCAGAACTTTATCCCTTTCATGGAAGTCAAAATCCTGAGGAAAATATTGTATACGATCAAGAAACTATAGGTAAAGTGACTAGCATCGACGTTTTAGCAATAACAAGTGCAGACAGCAAGTTCAAACCACTCCAACTTCATGGATGTTTCATAGTGTTGAAAGAGCTATATAATAGTAATGGATTTCGAAAATTCCACTTACAGCTTGTTTGGATGGTTGTTATGTATCGTTTCATAATGTATTACATAGTATTGTATTGTACTGTATCGTTTTGATGTATACAATGTTTCGATAGATTGTATAGTTTGTCGTCATTTCATCAAGTCATGCACCAACGATACGAAGAATAAATTTGGAAGTTAGATTCAAGATAAAATTATTATATAAATGGTAGGGTAAAAGATAAAATAAGATTATTTAATAATAAGATGAGAGGAAAAGAAAAGGTAACGATGCAACCGCACCAAATCGATCGTTCCATAAAGTGACACTTTTCGTCGTTATATAACGACAGATTTGACGGTACGATACAATAAAATAAGTAACAATAAAAACAAATATAGTATTTGAAATAATAATACGATACGATACAACAAGTAACATGACATTTTAACAGTAACATGAAGATGAAGATGAAGAATTAGACTATTTGCACCTTGATTATAGTGTCAGTTCCAAAATCTCTCCTCCACTGAAGCATATTTGTCCACATGCACTTTGCCTTCTCAATGTCAAACTTTCTAGCTTTCAGAAATCTGACAAAAGAACATTGAACAGCTAATGTGTATACCAACGCAGAAGAAGCTTCATTGAGCCCATTTATGAAATCCAATTTTATGCATCCTACATTTCGAGCATATGTAAATTATAGATCTCTAATAAGAACTCATTAGATGATTTTGGTATCAAGGTTAAAATCTGCCAACTCTTGCACTAGCTCAATTATCACAAGCACCAAAAATTTATGAACTCATGCATAATACAGGTTACACTCGGCATATTGAAAGGGCAGCCCGGTGCACCAAGTCCCCACTATGCATGGGGTCCGGGGAAGGGCCGGACCACAAGGGTCTATTGTACGCAGTCTTATCATGCATTTCTGCAAGAGGCTGTTTCCACAGCTCGAACTCGTAACCTCCTGGTCACATGGCATCAACTTTAATAGTTACGCCAAGGCTTCCCTTCACGCACCGCATGTTTGTGGTTAAGTATTGGCAAGGGCACCTTAATAATTTGAGATTATCGTCATGCATAACAGGAAGCAGGTTCTCCTTAATCAGCACTTGTCTAAAAGCATTTACAAACTTCAACTCCTCAGTGCCCTGAATTTCCTTTGTGGTACAAGAAATTCCAATATCATTTTGTTTCGCGATTATCTTCATTAGGCATTTCCCAGCTCCACTGGGCAGCTCTCTCTCATCTGTCTTAACGATCCCAATCCCGTTCGTCACCCCCAATTGATTATCACAATTTCCATCATCAAATGAAGATCCTTCACCACCTGCGCAAATAGTACATTCTGAACCATAATAAAAATACAATGTGTTCAGGCTAAGAATCTCAAAAGTTGAACCCCTCGAATTTAAATGCCGAATTCACCTCTGTGCATACGCACCAAAAAGCTAAAACACCAAAAGTTCAACCATTTCAATATTCAAAACCTCAAATCCAAAACTAATTGGTTTAAACTATATATGGATCCTTCAAATCATAACTTCACTAGCTAGGGTAAGGTTTGCGTACGCACTACCCTCCCCAGACTCCGCTTGTGGGAATATACTGGATGTTTTGTTGTTGTAATCTGGCATCAACCAACCGAAATCATATTTTTCAAATTAATTAAGTATGAGTCCTCCTTTCCCGATTTGGGATAGGTTATCTAATTTACTTATATTTTGCAAACTCAATCGAATGACAAACGTAGAAAGCAGAATCGTAAAGAGGAAAAAAGGACCGGATAAAGAAATATACTTTACGACATTATGCATAAAAGTATAGTTTAATTTCCTATACTGTTTCCCTAAGATTGACTTGTAGCCTCTTGATGACATGAGATTGTGAATATATATATTATGTTAAAATGAAAATAGTAGAGAGAAATATCAAACTAAAAAAGAAACAAAATCGTCACTGCCTACAACATAGATCAACAGTAGGTACCTGACATTTTCGGAGGACTAAAAGGTGAAGTTAATTAACGATATAAATGTCTGCTAAACTGATGGAAACCTTATAAAGGTAAATCTCATCACCCTGCAAATTGCAATAAATAAAATAAATAAATAAATAAATCAAAACATTGAGCAATCGGAAAATGTGGAAATGGGTATTTAACTACTTTACTTGAAGCACACTCACATAGAAACATATTTGGATTTTTGGCGAAGTGAAGAGAAACTGGGGAGTTTCGTGAAGCAGTTAAGCGTTCTGTCTACTTTTGAATAGCTGTTGGTTTTGTGGGTGGATGGGACCCACTACTTGCTATGTGGGACCCTTTTTCCTTTCTTTTTTTCCCTTTTTTTTTTCTTAGTGGCGGGAATATGCCATTGATAGCTTTTGTATCTATATTTTATGCTCTAACCCTCTCTTTTGTACGAACTTTTTTATTTTCATTCAACCGTCGCTTCTATTTTTAAGCTGTCCTACCCTCTGCCTTCTCGATCCTCATTTAGAACAATTAAAAAATATTGGAAAATCAATATCCTGCTGCAAAAATAATTCAATAATATTATTACTTTGAATTATTATTTTGTCCTATTTTTGGCTTTTCTTGCTGATTTTCTTTTCAATCTTTGCAAACCCCCACCTCACTTGTTACTGTATAGACCAAAATCTGCGGCAAGGGAATTTAGCATAAAGTGGTATTAAGGAAAAAGGTGCAGTCACGGTCGACTTGGAAACAGTGAAATTCGTGGCCGGGTAGTCAACAATGGTCAATGTCAAGCGTCAAGAACAGAACACTAACGGCTAGTTTGTGTTTTAAGATATTAAAGAAAATATTTCACTGAATATTCTCTACACTTGTACTATTAGGGTTGATTATGGATATATTTCATATAAATAGAAAAAGAGATAAGTATAAGGCATGTAATATTTATTTTGATAATTACACTTTTTGAGAAGAAGACTCTTTCTCTAGTAAAGATACAAACTCTACCTTTTTATTAAGATTCTATCATCTATTATTTCATACTTTTCCATCAAATCGGAGAATAGCTCCAATATTCTAGGATTTGTCTGACATTCATCATTGTCAGAAAGAAGAATCATCCACCTCATTCAATATTGGGTGAATCATTCTCCTTATTTACATAAATGCCAATTATTGCTATTTATTGCTCGATGTTCCTCTACTGTTGCTCAATTCTTTGGAAATATTAAATGCACACTGTTTTCAGCTTCCCATCAGCACTATCTCATGTTACTTATGCTAACTAGTTCTAAATCTAGAGTTATTATCATTAACTAGGTTTAACCCTTTACTAAATAAGATTTAATAGTTTAACCGAAAATTTATATTTTTTAGTCAAACATTTAGATCGGTAAAATATGTGTGCATCGTACTTCCATCATTTTTATGTTATTAAATACAACAACAACAACAACAACAACAACAACCCAATGTATTTCCACAAGTGGGGTCTGGGGAGGGTAATATGTACGCAGACCTTACCCCTACCCCGAGGGATAGAGAGGCTGTTTTCAGGTGACCCTCGGCTCAAGAAGGAAACAGGTGACAGAAACAAGTGGCGATATATTAGTAGTAGCAATAGACTCATAATAAATAACATAAAATACACAACATAACATAAAATAACATAAATAATAAAATAACAATAATATAAGGAATATAAGAAATACGAGAAAGAGGACAGTATACTAATATCTAGAATATAAAGCCCTGCATCAGTAGCTGATCTGTAGCATCCTAAGCTTAACTACTAACTGTCTAGTCTCACTCTAGCGCGTTGTAGAAATATTCCCAACTTCCCCCTAACCTAAAACTTTAATGCTCGACCTCCACAATCCCCTGTCAAGGGCCATGTCCTCAGTAATCCTAAGTCGCGTCATGTCCTGCCTGATCACCTCTTTCCAATACTTCGTAGGTCTCCCTCTACCTCTCCTCGTGCCCAGCACTGCCAGTCGCTCACAAATTCTCACCGGTACATCAGTACTCCTCCTCTGAATGTGCCCAAACCATCTGAGTCTTGCTTCCCGCATCTTATCCTCCATGGGCGCCACACCCACCATCTCTCGAGTAACTTCTTTCCTAATCTTATCCATCCTTGTATGCCCACACATCCACATCAACATCCTCATCTATGCTACTTGCATCTTCTGGATGTGTGAGTTTTTAACCGGCCAACACTCGGCCCCATACAACATGACCGGTCTAACCACTGCTCTATAAAACTTACCTTTTAGTAGCGGTGGCACTTTCTTGTCACACAGGACTCTCGTTGCTAACCTCCACTTCATCCACCCCACCCCTATATGGTGTGTGACATCCTCGTCGATCTCCCCAGTTCCCTGAATAACTAACCCAAGGTACTTGAAACTACCCCTCTGAGGGATGACTTGGGAGTCAAGCCTCACTTCCACTCCCGTGTCCGTCGGCTCTGGCCCAAACTTGCACTCGAGATATTCTGTCTTCATCCTGCTCAACCTGAAACCTTTAGACTCAAGGGCTTGTCTCCAAACCTCTAGCCTCTCGTTGACGCCGCGTCTTGTCTCGTCAATTAGGACTATATCATCAACAAATAGCATACACCATGGCACCTCCCCTTGAATATTATGCGTTATTACATCCATCACCAGGGCAAATAGGAAAGGGCTGAACGCAGAACCTTGGTGCAACCCCGTAACAATCGGAAAATGCTCGGAGTCGTCTCCTACTGTCCTAACCCGAGTCTTAGCTCCATCATACATGTCTTTAATCACCCTAATGTAGGCAACTGGGACCCCTTTAACCTCTAAGCATCTCCATAAGACCTCCCTAGGAACCCTGTCGTACGCTTTCTTTAGATCGATAAACACCATATGGAGATCCTTCTTCTTATCCCTGTATTGTTCCACCATCCTCCTAATAAAGTGGATAGCTTCTGTGGTAGATCGCCCAGGCATGAACCCAAACTGGTTGTCTGAAATAGATACCGTCCTTCGCACTCTCATTTCTACCACTCTTTCCCAGACTTTCATGGTATGACTCAGTAATTTGATACCCCTATAGTTGTTACAGCTCTGGATATCACCTTTGTTCTTATACAACGGAACCATTGTACTCCACCTCCACTCTTCAGGCGTCCTATTAGTCTTGAATATAACATTAAACAACACAGTAAGCCATTCCAAGCCTGCTCTGCCCACACACCTCCAAAGTTCAACCGGAATTTCGTCTGGTCCGGTCGCTCTACCCCTCCTCATCTTACGCATTGCCTCCATGACCTCATTGACCTCAAAGTCCCTACAATCACTTATCTCATGCGGGTTATCGTCATTTCGCAAATCACCTAGTACAATATCCTGATCCCCTTCTTCATTCAGAAATTTATGAAAGTAGGTCTGCCATCTCCTCTTAATCTGCTCATCCCCCATCAAAACTTTGTCGTCATCATCTTTTATGCATCTCACTTGGTCCAGATCCCGAGCCGTCCTCTCTCTCACCTTAGCGAGTCGGAATAGCTTCTTCTCCCCGCCTTTGTTCCCAGCTCCTCATACAGACGAGCAAAAACTGTCGTCTTAGCCTCCGTAACTGCCATCTTCGCCTCCTTCCTAGCAACCTTATTTCTCCCATTGTTCGTTCTCTTCTCCTCATCGCCAGTGCTCCCTACTAACCGCAGGTAAGCCACCTTCTTCGCTTTCACTTTACCTTGGACAACTGCATTTCACCACCAGTCTCCTTCGTGGCCCCCGGTGCGTCCCGAAGATGTCCCTAACACCTCTTTCGCCGCCTTCCTTTTGGTGATGGACATTGGTATTATGACGAGGAGGAAGAAGAGGTAAGAAGAAAAACTAAAAATATTGAATCAAAAGCATTGCGTATGAATTGTTTTTGTTTGATCACTAACTGTCCCACCGGACAAGCAATTTCTAGTTTTGTTGACGGACGAAAACGACCCCAAGATCTTTGATCAATAAACGAAAGAACCTATTTTTAATAAATTCTACAACAATTACGTGCAAGTTTTTTCTCTTTATGGTCTGAAATAAGATACCCGTTGAACTGGGAATATACCCAAAAATGGCTGTGACTGAAACACTATTTTAGTTTATTCACTATCACGATTCCTGGTATATTTAGCATCTTCTTTTCTATATTCAAGCTGTTGATGTCAACATTCCAGTTTGAGCAGAGGGCCTATCGAAAATAAGTTCTACATCTTTACAAGGGCCTATCGAAAATAAGTTCTACATCTTTACAAAGGTAGTGATAAAGTGTATGTTAGTTGTAACAAAATAATTTAAAAAAATAATTATTTAACTATAATACAATAAAAAATTAGCGGAATAATAAACTTTTTAAAAATGAATCAAATATGGATAAAAATTATATTATCCACTTAGAAAATAAATAACAAATGGATAACTAGTGGGTTTAAATTAAATTCGTAAAGCCTCAAATTGAGAGTTCTTTAAATTTAAGAGACTAGAAATTCCCAAAAGTGGTCATATCAAGAAGTCATACATAATACGGATATCCATATTATTCGCCGATTAACCCACTTTTTATCCGTATTACGTATGGATCGGATCAAATAATATATCAATTTTTGCATTACCTATTTTCGACCCTCCCATATCCCACCGGACCCGTCCATTTGCCACCCCTAGTCTACGTACACTCTATCCTCCTCAAACCTTTCTTTGAGAGATTACACTGAATTTATTATCGTTGTTGTCGTTTTCCTTATAACTGACAAGAGGGTTTGCTCTGATGGTAAGCAACCCCACTTCCAACCAAGAGGTTGTGAGTTCGAGTCTCCCGAAGACCAAGGTGGGAAGTTCTTGGAGGGAAGGATGCCGGGGGTCAATTTAGAAACAGCCTCTCTACCCCAGGGTAGGGGTAAGGTCTGCGTACACACTACCCTCCCCAGACCTCATTATGTGGGATTATACTGGGTTGTTGTTGTTGTTGTTGTTGTTGTCGTCGTTTTCCTTATAACTACGACTTTCAATTTCTTTTTTTTGGGTTCCTAAATGACATATAGCCTGTTTGGCCAAGCTTTTGGAAGAAAAAAAAATAGAGGAGAACCAGAAGCAATTTTGGAGATGCAGGATAAAATAGCTTCTCTCAAAAAGCACTTTTTGGGAAGCACTTTTGAAAAAAATACACTTAGAAGCAAATTTTTAAAGCTTGGCCAAACACTAATTGTTGCTCATAAGTGCTTTTCAAACTAATTAGCCAAATACAAATTACTTCTCATCAAAAGACTTTTGAAAAAAATACTTTTGAAAAAAAAAATATTTCTCAAAATAAGCTGATTTCTACAACTTGGCCAAATGGGCTAATAGTCATTCAGCCAATAGTACCTAATTAATTGGAAGAAATTCAAAAATAACCAAATTTACAGGTGATAATTCAAAAATAGCCACAGTTTCAAAAGTCATCGAAATTTAGCCCCTTTCATGTAAAGATAAATCTGAACGAAAACACTCTTCAAAATCCGAAAAATACTCTAGCATAATATACTAGAACTCCATTATAATATACTAGAGCCAACAAAATATATCGGTCCAGCAAAGTATGCTAGAAGTAGGGCTGGACATTTATCGGATAAAATCGATAACTCAAACCGTTAATTATTTATTGGGTTATCGGTATCGGATTATTGGGTTGACAGTTTAGAATATTTTTACTATTAGGTTATCGGTTCGGACATCAGTTTGCCAATTTTGTTAATGAGTTAACCGATAACCCAATAATAAAATTATGGCTTTACCCTTAAGTATATACAAATGTTAGGGGCTTCAGTTCATTCTCTCCTACTCTTCTTGATGATAAGCTATAATTGCGTATTTTATTCAATCATTACACTCTAATTTACTGCACTTTAGTTGAGTTTACGCTTTAATCGATAGTGTTTTGCACTAACGGTGTATTTTATGCCTTGTAGGAGTGATTCCGAGCTATATAGATGTTATGGAATGAATTCAAGTAATTTGGAGCTTTGAATTCTGAGTAAAAGCCCAAGGAATTAATCCGGGATCGTATTCGGGGATCAACGGATGATAAAACAACAAAACGAAGACTCGGGTAGACATATTACGCACTGTATAGTAAAATGAACATAACTTTTTGCTCAGAACTCCATTTGAGCTCCACAATATATGGTTGGAACTCTAACTCAGAGGGCTACAACTTTAATGTTTTACGTTTTTCCAAGTTCCTAACCGAAAAGGGTGAAAAACGCGGTCGAAATCGAGACCGCGCAGCTGAGGCGGGATGAGGCAGTGTCTTCCGCGGTTCACCGCGGCCGCGGCAGTCCAAACGTGAAATGTTGTCCTTTTTTCTCGTAGGAGAAGGTATAATTGTTTGGGTCCGACCCTACTTGGTATATATACATGGAAAACGATATTTTTGAGGGTTGGACATATTTTTTATACATATTTGTCCTAAGGAGGCAGAGACACAATAAGAGCAAGGCGGGGAATTCTTCAACAAGTATTTGCTTCCTCTTCTTATTTTTCATTGTTGGTTATGACTTTTGATATTGTAGTTTTATATACTATTATGAATAGCTAATTTGTTATCTAAGGTTTTGGTGAAACCCGTTGGGGATGAATTGGTTGTTATATAAATATAGTTTTGAGTTGGTTGTTAATCTCTATTTGTTCAACTACGTCTTGATTTTGGTTAATTGAAAGGATCCTCAATTAGCCATTCCTATTTATTATGTATCTGCTTGAGAGAGAGTGCATATTTAGGTAGTTGTTTGAACAACATTACTCCCGGAGTATAGACGAGAGTCATAACCGAGGTTTAGAGGTTGGATTAGAGATAACGATACCTCGGGTGCAATCTAAGTGAACTGTAATGTGAATCTAGCTTCAGAGAGTGTGGGTAGTAAATTATCATAATTGCTTGAGAGAGATTTATGGTAGCTGGAGAGTTCATGATTGATAGACGCAACTGAGTCACATCTATAAGAAACATACAACTAAGAAAATCAACAACGGGAGAAACCATTACCTTAGACCTTTATTCCAATTGTTTACAATTCAAGCATTGTTAGTTTTCAGCTGTTTATTTATTTTCAATCTTATCTTCTTAGTGATATTAAACAGATACAACTAAGCCTTAGATCTCTGTGGGATTCGACTCCGGACTTTTAGACCGGATTATATTTGCGACAATCACTTATCCTTTTTAGGACTAGAGTTGAGCGTGATCACTTCTCAACCCCACTCTTCAATTGCTTCATCTTCATTCACAGATCTTACTAGTTACTCTTAGCGCAAGTCTTTAGTACACTATACGTGAATTATTCTCTTTTTTGCTTAATTCCAGTGAATTGTCTTTTCTGTTTGCTTAACTCTAAATTAAGTTATCTTATCGGGTAAACCGATAATAATCGATAACCGATTAACCGATATCTTACCGGTTTATTAAATTTGTAAACCGATAACCGATATGCTAAACCGATAATATTCATAACCGAACCGACCGATGCCCACCCCTAGCTAGAAGTTCATGCACAGGTGCACCGAACTCCAACATATTATGCTGGACCGGCCTCCGTTGCAGCAAAATAGTGACTATTTTTCAATGACTTGGCAAACGCTGACTATTTTTGAATGAACAGTCCGAAAACTGGCTAGCCTGTGCTATTTTAACTAATTAATTTAGAAGCATATTCAAGATTTAAACTTGATAAGTACAACAAAATCCAGCAATTTCTACACTGAGCATGCATATAGCATCCACCTATGAATTAACTACTAAATCCTGTGTAACATTACTTGCTAACAAGAGCATCTTAAGCTGATTTTCCATAACAATGCTCACATATTACGATCGAAAACTATACTATGATATTGACTATTGAGCAGCCATTTGGTAACGGCAAGTCGACACCCAATTACATGCCATTTATACAGACTATAGCAATTTGTAGGAGATGAAAGGCACACTTCGAAATTCAAGATTAACATGAAACTGAATGAAAGTTCATCTCCAAGGACCATGAGTTTACCGGTTTGTTTTACATTAGCATTACAATCTATACAGATATTCACAAGTTATTTTACATATTAACGGAGAGTTACAATTGATCTTTGAAGATGCTGACCACATTGGCTCCGATGAATGGCTCCTATATATACAGTAGTCCTTTGCTCAGACAACTCTAAAGCACACCTATGAAACAAGCTTCTAATCAAAATCAACCATCGTGTTCCTCCAGCAGTTTAAATTCAAATACACGTCGAAGTAAGGCTAATAACTTCCGCAGAATATGTAGAGTCAAGGAAAATTATTGGACAATGTACCTGTTATATCCAGTTTCGTTTGGACCGCAATTGAGTAAGCTTGTCCCTCCACAGAGCTGCAGTTACCAATATACAAGTGAGAAATAAAACATGCAACCAGGGATATAAACTGGCAAAACAACAAAATAAAGAGAAAACAGGAATTAGGAAAAAAAGTCCCCCGAAAAAGGAAAAAAAAGCTAGTCAGGGAAGGCCTGTCAGGAAAAACCAGTGCACAAAGAAGGCCTGTCAATTCTTAGCTGATAAGGTTACACTTCCAGGTTTTAGAAAAGAAAAAAAAAAGAACTCAGAGAAAATTTAAAAGTTGAAGCTTCATCTTTAGAAGAAAATGACACCGTCCCCCTTCTGCAGGTTCTCATTGATGTAATTTCTGGACCCATATATATAGTAGCAATAAATGACAGACAAGGATTTTCAACAGCATGGAAAGGAAGCGGTACACAAAGCATAGATGGTAGCAGAAAAACAATTCTACGCAAAATCTGAACATGTTAACAAATAGTACCTGCATCTCTATATCGTTCTTCAACTGCTGCAATCAGCATGTTCCGCACAAGAATAAACTCCTTTGTTTCAATGCATGGCCGGCCAGAAGGTCTGACCCACAAAACAAGTTAGATTAAGTATGTGATTGTTAAAACAAGTTAGATTATATTTGTCACGACAGAATAAATGAGTACCATGGTCAATGAGGATACATATAGCCGAATTCAACTTGTCTGGGAATGACGTTTAGTTGTATAGAATAAGGTATTGTTAAGATTTCTGCTAGTTTCAAATTTCAAACTACTACAATTTTATCTCTCAAACAGGAAATAATGCTGTCTCTCATTTTTCACTAAAATACACACCATGTAAGAAAATTGGGCAATCTATTGAACTGCTTCTTTCTGACAAAAACAAAATGCAGACAAAGTTTCACAAGGATTTCTAAAAGAGCTTTACCTGTCAAGCTCAGTGAACAATAAACCATCCGAACCAGTAGTGTGCACTGCTGGCTTCGGAGTTTCAACTATTCTCATACCATCACTGTATGCCAAGTACTTGTTGACTTGTATTGGCACCTAGAACAATTAGACAACAGAAGCTTTATTATGTTAGCATTCATTTGGTGCAAGGGCAAGATAAAGTTGGATGACAATACAATCAGATTAACCCTCAGGGGTTGGCCCGGTGGCAATAGACTTGAGCCTTGGGGTTTGCTCCCTTTCAAGCTCTCAAGTTCGAAACCCATTGGGTGCAAACAATTTCTGAGGGCCATCGGACTGGGTAAAAACCTGAATTAACTGTGGTGCACTTGCGGGAAACTCCTTGCCGAGGGCCTGTGCACCCCCGGGATTAGTCGGGGCTCTTAGAGACTCGGACACCCGGTGCAAATAAAAAAAAAATACAATCAGATTACAAGCGAGCAATTAGGACTATAGTGATGGGGACTAGACGAAAATGTAGATGGCCTCAGAAACAGTTTCTACACTCTGCTCGATCCGTGGATAGGTTTGGGATTAAATTTGGAATTGACTATAGTAACATCCTTAAATTTTCGTACTTGGTATGTAAGATGAAAGTGAGTGGGAAGGAGTAGTGCTGGGAGGTATATGCCCAGATACGAAAACAGCGGTTACAGTCAACTGAAAATTGGAGTGAGTCTAATCTCAAGTTTATAATCCCTATAAGGGAGGAGCAATTGTAATCCTCCTTTCTCCATAATATATCAGGCACAATACGAGCCCTTAGAAGTCATTTGGTTTATGGAGAGAGTATTGTGCAGTTGTAATCTCAAGATATTATAGTGAGCAGATTATTAGTGGAAGAATCATGAACTAGATTGTATTTGTATCACTCGGTAGCGGGTGGATATAAGGTAAGACATATATTGAATATGTTGGCAACAGACTAATATTCTGAACATCATATCTAATCAGGTTATTATACAAAAGAATTCATCAATTATTGTTTAGAAGTAATAAAAAGTAGTTAAATAAGCAAATATAGAGCACTTAAAAAAAGTGAGAGGGTTGCACAGAGGCTGGGAGGAGGTAATCAACAAATTGAACCCAAGTTCAGTTGATGGATAATAATTTTATTCCTGGACTACACAAAAATTTCCACTTAAAAATTGAATGTTACTAATTTCAGCTCGGTTAACTTATGTTAAACTAAAAACGCGAGCAAAACTGCCACCACACGTTTCACTTTAAGAATGTTTTCGGAGCTTGTCGGAGATCAAGAAGCAGAGAGAATTTATTCTCCCAAATTTTATTTGTAATTCTTGGATAAGATAGCAGGAATTAAAGCATCAGATTCACATTACGTTTTGCTTTTCTATCAAACACCATAATCCACACCCCAAAAGGAGGACTAATAAAGAAAGCAGAGGATAAATCTTGAAATGGATGAACTGAGAATGAGCAGAAAAGACAGGAGGAAGAGGAAAACTATCTCCTGATTACAAAATTCTATCTCAATAGATTATTTCAACAAAGTGGGTAACTTCAAAATAATAACGTACGAGTTAACTCATGTATAAAACAGAAGTTGGAGACTAGTTATTCACCTTGCTTCTCACAGCAATGTTGATTGCATCAGAAGGCCGAAGATCAAAGCTAATACTCTCAGCATCATTATCTGACTGTAATGATAACCACACCAAAGGTGGTTAAGTTGCATCACCTATCCTAAAAGTGTACTGAAACTTGCGAACGTGATCAGTCAGAGTATAGTAACAGCATTTTACACACCTTTGTCAGGTATAACTGAGCATAATATGCCTCATGCACTCTCTTGGTAACTCGAACTAGTTTAACCTTCCAACAGAAAAACTGTTAAATTAAGCCTAAAAGCTAACACAATCACTGGTAAAGCACAAATAAAAAGCTTACCGTGTAACCCATCTTCTCAACCATTTCCTTAACAACTTGATACATTGTTGGTCTGGCCTGAAACAAAGGCAATGTTTTTCTTCAGTAACGGGAATAGAACAAATGCTGCTAATTTTGGCAGGATGGCTTTACCAGAACCTATATAGGGGAATCTTACAATTTGGACATTGCGCACAGCTGCCATGAGCAGCGCACTTGGCATCTCCACTGTCATATAAACAGACACAGAGAAAAGATACAGCCTTATATTTAATTATGCGCCTAAGAAACAATCTAGTCAATTAAACAAATGAACGAAATATCTACATACAAACGATAATAGGGAGAAGAAGTCCTGTCCCATCTTCCATTCTCAAAACAATCGCTGGATGTGGAGCATAATCAGGTAGATGACCTCCTTGTGGATTATTATGGACACATTTCAAATGCCTGCCATCTCTCATCTTGATCATGAAACCATCTGGTCCACTTCGCACTTCAACTACACAGAAGAATACGAAAGTTACACCACCCAAAAAGAAAACTGCTAAACTTCCATTTATTTTTGTTTGGTCAAGTAGCATATCCAGCTTTTTATTTTTTGACATATGAACTTAACGGGGTTCTCATCTCTCAGTTTTTGAGAGATAAGATTGCCTTTGACTAACACGAAATCGAAAGATCGCCAAGTAGTAAAGTCGGCAACCGGACTCCAAAATTTGACACGTGACGAGATGCAGAAAAAAAGGTAGGAAAAATAATGGGAACATCATCACACTGTTTGGCAGAATCATCTCAATGCTAAATTAGAAGGTTAGACTTTATATGTAGTGTCATTATTATTTGGTAATATCAATCCCAGCATGATCATTAGTGTAATTATTGTTTGGTACAATTAATCCCAGCATGATCAATTGTTTTTTCTCAATAAAGAAACAAAGTATGACAATAAAGAATATAGCAATTGAGAACAAAGTTAGCATACCAGCTTCTACCACGCTAGAGTTCACATAATCTGCATCATTTTCGTTGGAATTCTCTGCCGTGCTACCATTTCCATTTGATGATGAACTAAAACTGCATCCAATCACCTTGCTTACTCGTGATCGTGGTTGACGAGCCACATTAAGCAGGCAGCTAGAGACCCCATTGAGCCCCCAGAACCCACTCTTCAAAATCTTAGCCCTCACTACAGAAGATTTGACAGGAACAGCAAACTGACTTGTTTGCTTTCCACGAAACACAGGACAAATAACAGGCCCTTGTAGAGAGCTCATTCTGCCTACTCCGCAATCTACTTAGACAACAGTAGATTAAAACCAAGGACATCATTTTTCACACAAGATAACAATAGATTACAACTACGGCTCGATCTCAAACAAGTAAAAGTCACCTGTATGAATTCTCTATATCGATTTGATTCTATATGGACCTATTTTTTTTTTCTTTTATAACCTGGTTTCCGGGCATCGCTTCGCGAACCCGACTAGCTATACCCACCAGGTCCCGCTGTTTCAATGCGGGTGCCCGGTTAGTTCCACGGGGCCCTGGAGACGTGGCCGGTTTGTAATGTCTCTAGTGGCCCTGCGGGGGCTCGAACTGGCGTCCTTGGGGACTTTGTCCTCAAGGCCAGTACCAGTTGAGCTACCCCTCAGGGTTATATATATGGACCTATTTCATTCCAATAACCAACAATTTGTCTGTTAAAACAATGGTCTTTTTCTTTTTTATTTATTAAAAAGATTATGGTAAGTAATCTTTTAAGAGAAATACAAATCTCTATTTAGTTCAAGATGACAAATTAAATAGTTCGACAAACTACAAGTGAATCCTATAGACCTTAAAAAAAACAGAGGATTACAAAGTATTGAACCAATTCAGTGCTCCAATTGAATTCAAAACTCAGTTTGGGACTAACATCAAAGTCAACCCTTTGTCTCGGATCACTACTTAACAGTCTTTATTCTACTTAAATGTATCAAAACATAGTTAAACTCGCATACACAGAAAAAAGAAAGATTAAATCTTTAAATTTAATTCAATCCTTTGATCGATCCAAAAGAACAAGCATAATTGCGTTAGGTACTATTTAAAGATCAGTACATCACACCTGGATTACAACCAACAGCTTCCGATCACTGATCACAATATTATATCAAGATTAAGGAAACCAAAGTAGTTTCACAAAATCAGATAAAAGAAAAGGATCAAAGAAGGAAAAAAAAGGAAGTAGGATAAAAGAAAAGGATCAAACAGAAATGGATAATTTACGGCCGACAAAGGGGAATGGATAAAGGAGAAGAGAATTGGTGTGAGTGAGAGAAGATAAGAGATAATTTTTTCTGTGTGTATTGAATTGAATTGAATTGAAAAAGAGAGAAATAGAGAAAGATTAGTAAAGTCAGTAGTAGTAGTAGATATTTTAATCCCATTGGGGACAAACTGTGACAAGGAAACTACTTTGTCAATATGCTTTAATTATTTATTTTGGAATGACATTTATGCCCTCTTACCTAATGCCCAACGAAAAACATATTCTAGTTCTAGTAGTATAGAAACAATAGTTTAATTTTTAATTGCTTCCAAAAAGAACATGTTTCAATAGTTATAATTTTTTCAAGCTTTGTGAGTGTTTATAACTGGAAAAATATATTTTCTTCACAAAGTGCCTTTTGCTCCGGGAAAACTAACTTAAATTATATATTTCTTATGTTTTTTATTATATGAAATTAGGTGGGGATAGAGCCATCAATATGGACTTAGCTCTTAGCTCGTTGGCTCAGTTCAGCCCAGCCCATGATTTAGCAGGGCTGGGCTAGAATATTTGGAGCCCGTTTAAAAACGAGTCTTTTAAGTCCGGCCCGAGTAAGCTCGTGGCCCGTGAGGCTTGACTGAGATTGGGCGAGGCCGGCACGTGAGCCTAATAAAATATTTATTTAAAAAATAAAAAGTATACTACATTTAGAGATGGAAAGTCAGAATTGGATCTTTACTAAGAGGAACCAAAACGTGATCTTGAGAAGTTTCAAGAGATGGATGTTGTCATGTATTTGAAGGACCATTCTAGAAAATATCCCGATCTTTCAATGATGGTGCGTGATATACTTAGTATTCTTATTACCATCGTAGCATCGGAATCAACAATTAGCATTGGTGGTGTGTTCTTACAAAAGTATAGAAGTTGCATTTATTATGAAAATGTCCAAACACTTGTACTACTCGAAATTGGCTGCACCGATTTTCCCAAACTCAAACTGGTAATATTTTTTTAATGTGAATTTAAATATTATTAATTTTTAATATTTAATTAATTAATATTGCATATGAATTGTAGATGAAAATGAAGATGTTAAGACAAACTTGCCACAAGCGGATTCAAATGTGTTTGATGAAGATGATGTGTTGGATATCTCATAAGCATCATGAACATTCGCTTGAATAGTTTGTTTTAAGTTTTGACTTTTAGTGAATGAAATATAGTCTTGTCTTTTACTTTTTTTAGTATTTATTGTGATATATTGGAACAATATAAAAAGTTATTAAGTTTTGCTAATTTTTTCCAACAAGATAGTTTTTAACTTTTAAATAATTATCTTTTTTTAGGTTAGAACTTAAAGAAAAAATATAAAATTATATTTTTAAAAATAATGGGCCGGCTCGTGGGGCCCGCGGCCCACATAGGGCTGGGATGAGCTGATCATTATAAGGCCCGTCAAAATGGTGGGCTAGCTCAGCCTAGCCCATCAATTGCTAAAGCCCGCATGAACTAGGTTGGGCTAGCCCGGCCCGACCCATATTGACAACTCGGGGATCTAGAGTGTTGTATATGAGTTTTCGGGATTTCTATTGTTGTATTACTATTAAGAAATTTATAAAATATTTATGAATATTTAACTATAAATCTAGTCATTAGTAGAAACCTATATAAATTCAAATCCTAAATCTCCATCTATTTGTATTAATGTTTTGAAATTCTATTAATGTTTTGAATTTTTTTTAGGTATGACTAAAATATGTTTTCTTAATTATATCCATTCTTACTATTCATTTTTTAAAAATTGTTAATTATTCCACAACTACTTCAACGCTTGTTTTACGACTCCAATTTGGATTGATTGTCCGACCTCATATAAAAATCTCTCAATTCTTATATGCACTATTCTTTTGTCATGTTTAAATGATTGATTGTTTTCTTGTATTCAACTTTTTTTAAAGTTTTAAAATTTTAATTTTTTCAATCACGACAAGTTTATAGGAGATGGCATTATGGATTAAATATATACCAGTTGAGACAAAATATATTTTCTTTGTGTAAGATATAGTCAGAGGCGGATCTACAACAATGCTTGAGGGGTTACGTGAACCCGTTAACTTCGGCAAAAACTCTATATATATATAGTTGTATATACGTTGGGGATCCCTTAAATATATTTCCTGGCACCCTTATTAACAAAATTAAGCCTGCAGCAATGGTCCGCTTATAAAAACAAGCCTTGCTCCTTATCACACAATATGGATTCGAAACCTATTTGCTATAATTTTTTTATGGTGTCTCCGTTATTCTCAAATCCTGAGTCTGCATCTGGGTATAGTGTAGTATTAAACATACTTCTATAGATTGAAATGGTTATTTACTTTAGATTTGTTGCAAATATCTGACCATGGAAAAGGCAGAAAAAATACAGGTTTGCTGCATTGGATGACATCATTATCAAGCTAAGAGCAAAAGTTTTATTTTGTGACTCGTACAACTTAATACAAATTGTACGAAGTTTTTTTTGTCTCACAAACTAGTAGTCACAATCTTATACTTCTGGGTCTATAAAAATCTAGGTCCACAAGATTATAAGACAAAAAAATTATTTACAATTAGTGTCAGTTGTATGAGACACAAAATAAAATTTTTTAGAACTGCAGACAGATCTTAATGCCGCCGAAATTAAAAACTGTCTTCGAAGTGCCACGTGTACTTACACGGATAAGGCTCCTTCTATTGTCAATTTCGTAAATTTCGGGCCCTTGTTTTGCAAAATATTCTGTGGGCCCGTATCTAGGATACTTGAATCTGGATCATGCTCAGATAAATAAAATTATACATATGGTTTTTACGGCTTAGCCCTTGCTTAATTATGAAAATACTGAAAAAAAAGGTTTAAGAAAATATCTCTCGGTCCTATTTATTATTCCACTGTTAGAGTAAAACTATAAAGCTCCTTCCTTCCCCATTTATTTAATACGGTTTGAAATTTGAAAAAAAAAAGAATTTATGTTATGAATAGAATTCTATTTGGAGTGAATGTCTATCTTGTAGAGAGTTTTATTTTGTGACTAAGTCATTTTTTCCCCTATAAATAGAGGGGTCTTACCCCATTGTAAATCATCCCAAAATTCAATAAGAATTCTCTCTCTTTCTCTGCAATATTGTTCTTCTTCTTTTATTATTTTATAACACGTTATCAGCACGAGACTCTAACTAATTGAGTAGAAGCTTTGGGATTTAGCATAATAATTGTCAGTTGTTCTATGAACTTCCTTCACGATTAAATTCTGGATTTAAGGTAAGTATTTTATTTTTCTCTTTCAAATTCTTGACATTCTATAATTTAATTTTAAATACAAGCAAAGACGATAAATTTTGATTGCAACTCTAATGGAGTTTGAAAGAAATTATAGCCACTCAAAGTGGTAAATTTTCTATGTCTTGCCATGATCAAATTTATGTATAATTATGGGCAAAGAATTGAAAACTCGTCCCATTGAATTTGCTCCATTCTCATTCCTTTTAGAGAATGTGATAGCAGTATGTGTTAAGTCTGAAAGAAGACAAAAATTATTACTATGAATATATCAATGGATGTGGACGTGGCAATAGACGAAATTATAATCGTCATCATTGTGGTAATGAGAACAATAAGGATTCTCAAAATAATCCTTCACTTTATGAAAATAATATTTGTCAACGATTTGACATGAGATTTTGTAACGCACATATAGATGATTATGGTCCATTCATGATGTAAATGTGACAACATCTGATTTATGAATACATATTCATTATTATGGTTCATTCATGATGTGAATGTGACAACATCTGATTTATGAATACATATTCATTCTTCAAAGAATATAAACATGCTAGTGGTAGCGAATATACCACACTCACCTCTAGAAGGAGGTTTGAGATGATATAAGAAAACAATGTCATTATTATGACATGAATGATCATTGGTCACGTACCTATTGTACGCCAAAATATTTTGATAATGTGATTATTAAAGAATAACATTAATGCAAGAAACATATCTTGCATATAATTTTGACCATAACCATAATGGTATAACTTGCTCTTTAAAAGAGATATTCACCATATGGGTGTTGATAAATATGTGATACTACAAAATTAATTGAGAACTCTGCAAGAGTCAATTATACTATTTTGGAGAAACATAATTAATTACCAATAAGGTATTGTGTTGTAGTAAGTCTCAAAGAAACTTATTCAGTTTCCAAAGTATACGCGAAAGCGGTTGATTATATTAAGACTATAAATAAAGGAAAGATTTAATATTTTCTATTACTACAACTTGTAGCGGGATAATATGTATGTGAAAAGGTACCCGCTTTATTCTCCAATTTGTACTACATAAACAATAGAATACCACAATTAAGTGGATATTTATTGATATAAAAAGTCATATCATAATAAACTTGGAGTTTATTCATAATTGCACACATCATGGTGTAAACCTGAAATTTATCAATATTGATGATTTATCTAGTTGGCATAATTGGTTTAGCCATGTTAATTCATGTATGATGTTCAAAATAAAAGAGAATTCAAATGGGTAAATATTAAAGAACTACAAAGTTCTTTATGAATTCTCTTACATTGCTTGTTCTCATTAATTAATAGACCAATTAAAATTGGGATTGAATCCCATGAATGTTGGAAATATCAAAGGTGAATATGGGCTCATTCACCTGTCATGTATACCACATAAGATGCATCTATGAGATGGTTACATGTGCAATTATTATTGACCCGTAACCTGTTGTTTGTGAGGTAACTTGCTCAATAATTTAATATAGAGCATAATTTCCAAATTTTTTTATTCAAGATAGTTTTTCTTGATAAGTTGGTTTACATCACAGCTGGTTTAGCAAAATGATTTATTGAGTGCCTCCACTTAATAGCTAAACAATTACTTATGAGAATAAAGTTTTGTATATCAGTTTGATATACATTATATACGAAAGTATATTATTTTCTCCCATCACATGTGGTTCATGGCCAGGAACCAAATAATTTCATCTTATTATTATTGATGTGCGATGTATATTTTGATTAACACCATAACGCACAAAGATGGGTTCTCAAAGTTGAGAAAACAAGTTAGTTTTTCTAACATGAGGGGGAGACATGATAAACAATTGAGAAAAAGTTATGTGGAATGAATTATTATTTGTTCATATCGATCCTCGAATAAAATAATATGAATTTAAAGTTCATAAAAGATAATTCATGTGCAATTTATTGCAAATCATGCCAAGTACATTTGCCGACCCAAAGAAAGTAACTATATTCTCACTGCAAATGCTCATATTATAATAAGTCCTAGAAGGACAAAGTCTATGGTACGCTTAAAACATATAGACATATCAGTTTCAAATAAACTTCTTGATAAAAAAAATGAGCAAATGATCAAAATGGTCATAATAAAGGAGGTAAGTGATCTAGAAGATCACATGACATAACATTTCATAATATCTCATGAGAGATTCAGGTACCTGAATATATGAATGAAGAAATCCCTATGTTATGACATTATGAAAATATACTGAAACTGATATAAAATGTTTGTCGACGACATCTATAATAGTGCTAAATATATATGAGAATCTCAAGTCAAGGGAAACAATTCAAGTAGAATTGATTTCATATGAAAGACATGTTCTTTTGGACCTACAGTTCAAACACTTGAAATAATAAATTCAATGGTGTGTGCAATCAGTTTTATTTATCTTATATGTCTAGCATGACATGAAAACTTGATATGCATCTAAAGTCTATTATATGGCTTATATGACTTAACTTATATGACAATCCATGAAGGATTTAAATGGCTCGAAGCATATACAATTCTTGATCTTGAAGTACCACTTCCTCAGTGCAATTTGTGCACAAATATATCTTGCTATGACTATATCCATGATAATATGATAGAAGGAGTTTTCACCTCTATGTGAAGATATTGAACTGACGATGCCAACAAGATCATATGAAGACAATTCATCTCTATCAAGAATGATGATTTCAAGGTGCAATATATTCATTCAAGTTAATATGGCTGATTTGTTCATCAAATCTCTACCAAAGATCTTTTGAAGATGGTACACAAGATTGGAATGCAAATGCTTAAGGATGTGAATTGATGCTCTCATCAGGGGGAGTTAATACGCGTTGTACTCTTTTTCCCTTACAAGGTTTTGTCCCACTGGGTTTTCCTTGCAAGGTTTTTAACGAGGCAACAAAAAGGGCGCATTTCTAAACATGTGTACTCTTTTTCCTTTCTAGAATTTTTTCCCATTGGGTTTTATTTTAGTTAAGGTTTTAATGAGGCACATTACTTATTGAGTAGACATTCAAGGGGGGGTGTTA
>MU781687.1:10577-34641 GCA_026770625.1 Nicotiana glauca
CCCCCGCCGTATCGTCATCTCCAGACCCCCCACAGACCCAAACGTAATGCCGCCCTACGCCGCTGCCGGAAATCGCCTCATGGCGGCGGCCCGTCTCCAAACCACTCCAAAAATACACACCTTACTCCTATTTTCCTCCTCTTTCCATATCCACAACCCGTTTCTCTCAAATCCTATCCAAATACTTCGAATCGTGGATCGAAATTTTCCGGTCAGAACACCACCCTTCCCAAACCGGTCCAAATTAACACCATAGGACCGCCGAGACCTCCTCTATCAAACCCCCAAGCCCCGTCCCTCGAACATGGCACTCAAATCCCACTGGAGCTGTCCAATTTTTTATTCTAAAAATAATCAGTGAGTTCTTTATTTCTTTTTCCTTCTTCTTTGTTTAGTTTTCTTTACTTCTTGTTTAATTCCCTTCTTTTGTTTCTGTTCTCATGTTTGTTAATTTCTAGTTAATTTTTATTTTTAGCTTTGTTAATTTTGTTTTGGTTTTGTGTCATGACTGACTATTTGATTCTGGCTCATTTTGATTTTGATTTTTAGTTTGATTATTAGATTAGAATTCGTTCTATGTTGATTCAATACTGGTTTTGTTCATGAAATTGTGTTAATTTAGTTTAATTCTATTTAGGCATTAGTTTAATCCTTGCTTTGATAATTTTTAATCAATTTTGTTTAGGCTTAACTGGCTTCAACTTGTTATTCGGTGTAGTCCAATGTTGTTAATCATAATTTTCTTAGTTAATCTTAATGTGTTCAGGTTTAGCTTAATCTGACTGGTTGTAGTTGAAATGATAGACTAATTGTGACATAGGTAAGTAATTTTAGGGGGTATTCAGGGGTATTTGGGTAATTGGAATTGGACATGAATGTTGTAGGTCATACTAGAATTTTCTAGAACTTTCTCGATATGGGTACAAGTAGAATTTCAGTAATTTTGGTGGTAGTTACTTGAGTAGCAAGTCAGAAAATAGAGGGTTAAATAGAAATAAAAGAGGGGCTTAGGTGTCAAAACTGAAGTCTGAAAATGGAATCTTATGTTGCCTATAAAAGGCAACCCCAATGCCTTCATTCACAAGTTTGGATCCCAAAACAAATTCCCCCCAAAACCTCTCCTACAGATCTGAGCTTCTAAATTTGAATTTCAAACCAAAAAAAAGAAGAAGAGAAATCTGAATTCTTATAGCTAAAACCTTCTACTAGATCTTAGTTTTCTACAAAAAACCAAAAACAAATAGAAATACAATAGAAAAATCCAAAAAAAAAAACTATTGTTACATTAGTGTTCCTTAAGTCATTTTCGGATTCCAACATTTTAATTCCAGTTTCCAGCTCATTTAGGATCAAAACTGCTTGAATTTCCTATTTATGTTCGATAATCTGAGGTGTGAAGGCAGTTTGAATCATTTAGGCATTGGATTTCATTAATCCGAGTTGACTATGGGTTACCTGTTGATTGTGCTGCTTTCCCGGTTCATTTCTGGGCATTCTGTGCTGATTCGAGTAGATCTATTGATTTTATTTGGGTTTTGAAACATCTCTGGGCTGTATTTGATCCCTGCTTGTTACTGCTGTTGATTCTCTTCTTCTGTTTCATTTCAATTTGGCTTCCAGGTACTTTTCCGATGTCTCTAATGATCTGGGAGTTTTGACTCAGCTGTATGAACACATTTGAAGCCAAATAATGAAGAACTCGCTTGTTGATGTCAAGTTTAGCATTTTAGTGTAATTGAACTGTTTAAACAACTTCTGAATGTATAAATTGGACTGTATGGACTATTTGGATTGTACCTTAGCATAGTAGATGATTTAATCTATTCAACTTGTTCATGTTGACAGTGATGCTTGTGATTAGTAAATTGTTGTTAGCATTTTGCCTTGGTTAATTGAACTGATTTCATCGCATGACCGTTAATCCTTTTAGGTGATCGTAGTTTTACAATTGTTAATATTAATTCATAGTGTAACAACCTCACATGGATAAGTGTTCTAAATCTAGCTGATATGTGAAAGTGAAGTGGTTATTTAGAGTTAACTTTATAATTTGGTAAGAATCAGAAAATAAATGTTCATTTCTGTTGAGAAGTTCAATGAATCGGATATTTCCATTTAGTTAGTAGTATGTTAATACATAAGCTTGGGCCTGAAATTGGAATCAAATAATTCATTATCACCTTGAATAGAATAATTTGAAACAACCTCAGTGAGCATTTGTTTAGATTGAATTGAAGCATAGTTTGGTCTAACGGTTTGGGCTCAGCAGCCCACTGTCAAAAGTGTAGGCATCAGTGCTCTATGAGCGGCCCAGGTCCAATTCTGATGTCCTTGTACGTTTGGGCCTGGGCCAAGGCCTATGGTTGTCCAGTCTTTTGGGTGTAGACAATAATTGAGACTTAGCAATTTTGTTTGTGTAGCACAAAGTCTGGGTCGTCTAGTTTGTGAAAGTGGATCAGTAAGGCCAGGTTTAATTAGATATTGGGTACATGAGCTATTACGAGCCCAGGCTATCCAATTCTTGTATAATGAAGCCTGGGGCTGTTTTGAACCCGTTGTTGAAAACGTCCTGCCCTTCTCATGTAGTTATTGGGACTATTTGTTGAAATCGATACATTGGAATTTTGGGATATTTCAAACATGTTAATTAATTATAAATATTTATATTAAAATACTTAGAATTCGGGATGGGCCGTTTAGCAAATTTCACGGCCCTCCCCAAAAATAATAACGCGTAAGTCTCTTTAGATGCGTATTTTAACAACATTACCTTCTTAAATTCGGGTGTGCATTTATGTGACCCAAATCCAAATCCCAACGAAGTCAAAATGTGTCGAAAACTACGGGTGCATTTATGTGACGTGGTTCAAGACATGTTTTCACGACGTTGCAATTCTCTTTGAAAATGATGATAAAAGCAGTTCAAAGCTAAAAAACATATAAGTTGAAACATGTAATCAAATCTAATAAATAAGCTAAACATGACAGTTGAGCGACCGTGCTAGAACCACGGAACTCGGGAATGCCTAACACCTTCTTCCGGGTTAACAGAATTCCTTACTCAGATTTTTGGTGCGCGACTGTAATACAGAGTCAAACCCTTTCCTTGATTCGGAATTCAAACCGGTGACTTGGGACACCATAAATCTCCCAAGTTGCGACTCTGAATATTAACAATAAATCCCGTTTCGATTGTCACTTCAAGTTGGAAATAACTCCCTTTATTATTATGCCCTTCCGGGGATGTAATAGGAAAAAGGAGGTGTGACAGCTGTGAAGAAAAAGATGAAGTAATATTGAATGGATCATATACTATGAATAGTATAACAATAATCATGCGACCATGGAAGGAGGGATTTGACTTTAGTGAAGAGATACTCAAAACCATCCCTCTATGGGTAAAATTTCCTAAATTACCACTTAGCTACTGGAGTAATCAAGCACTAAGTAAAATAGGGAGTGGTTTATAAAAGCCTCTATATGCTGATGCATGTACTATCATGGCAGATAGAGTATCGTATGCAAGGATGTTAATAGAAATGGACATTACTAGGACATTACCAGGATCAATAAAACTTCATGATTCTAAATGAATGGTGATTGAGTAGATAGTACAATATGACTGGAAGCCCCAATATTGCCAATTATGCTGTCAAATTGGCCATTCATGTAATGATCAACAGAGACAGAACAAAGAGGATGGACAACTGAGAGGAAATAATCAAAAGCTAAAGCAAGAATGGAGAATAACAAGGGTCCTTGATCCTAAGGTGGACAAAATTGATGCTCATGAAAGATTCCTGGAACAAATTAAACCGCATGGAGAAGTTATGCCTAGTCAACAAAGAAAAGATGAAAAATGGCAGGTTGCTAGAGGAAAATCAGCATAAAAAAAGCAAATGGAAATCAAGATAGAGGTATGAAGTATACATTGGAAATTCCTTTAAAGCCTTAGTTGACACAACTCAAAAAATTGTGCAATTGTCTGAAACACAGGGGACAAGAGGGCAGAGAAGAAGAAATGAAGGTGATGTGGATCCCAACATAAATACTATAGCATGATGAATATTATAACATAAAATGTTAGGGGTATGAATAAAGTATATAAGCAAAAAGCACTAAAAATTTTCTGTAGGGAGAATAATGTAGTGTTAATAGCTATACTGGAGAATAGAGTCAAGGCTAATAAAGCTGAAGCAATAATGAGGAAGGTGTTTGGCAACTGGCAATAGACTGCTAACTATGATAAGGCATCAGGTGGCAGGATTTAGGGTTATTTGGGACCAAACAAAGGTGGAGTTTGAGGTAAAGCAAGCCCATGAACAATACATAGCAGGACAGGTGGTTTTGAGGCAATGCAACAACAAGTTCATATTTGTTGCGGTATATGGTAAACATAGCATACATGACAGGAAGAGTTTGTGGACTAACTTGGAAGGAACTATGAGTGGAATACAAGACCCAAGCTTAATAATGGGAGACTTTAATAGTATTTTGTCCATAGAAGATAGAGTGATGGGGAATCCAGTACAACAAGGGGAAGTGACAGACTTCAAAAAATTCATAGCTGATGTTGGACTAGCTGAACTCAAAACAATTGGGAGAAACTACACCTGGACAAATAACCATGTCCATAGCAGAATAGATAGACTACTTGCCAATGCTGAGTGGATACACCTAATATGGAGGGAACTATTATGCAACCAGGTTTTTCAGATCACTGCCCTCTAATGGTAACTGTTGCTGAGCCTACTGGGATGGGAAAGAGACCATTCAAATTCTTTAATTGCTTAGCAGCTCACCATAAATTTGATGACATAGTCAGTCAATGTTGGATGAAGAGAAGTAGGGGAAATCCAATGCTGAAGGTGTGGTACAAACTAAAACATCTGAAAAAAGATCTGAAACAATTAAATAATGAGGAGTACAACAGTGTAGGCCCAATGATCCAAGCAACAAGGAACAAATTGATGAACATCCAAATGGGAATGGCATCTCCAGAAAATGATGATGAAGTGATAGCACTAGAGAAGGAGACAAAAGTTGAACTGGCAAAATGGCTGGAAGTGGAGGAAAGTATTATGAAGCAGAAGGCAAGAATCAAATGGCTCAAAGTAGGGGACTCTAACACAACTTATTTTCATGTTTGTGTAAAAAACAGGCAGGCAAGAAACCACATAGGCAGATTGATGGACAACACAGGAAAACTTATACAAAGTGCTAGTGAAGTAGAAGAAGAGATCCTAAGCTTTTACAAAAAACTACATGGTACAGCAGCCTCAACATTACCAATAGTTGATCCAGATGTTATGCAGAATGGACACACTCTGAATAGGCAGCAACAAATGCAGTTAATCAAACCAATTACAAAAGAGGAAGTGCAAAAATCACTACAGTGCAGTGATGATAGCAAGGCACCAAGATGTGATGGGTATAACTCCCATTTTTTCAAGAAGACATGGAACATACTTGGAGAGGAAGTTATTGAAGCAGTGCTAGAGTTCTTTGAAACTACTGAAATATGCAAAGCTATAAATTGTACAACTATCACTCTGATCCCTAAAGTAAAGAATCCAACCATTATCAAGGAGTTCAGGCTTATAGTTTGCTGCATAGTTCTATACAAGATGATATCAAAGATTTTAACTACAAGGCTACAGGAAATCATGTCAGACCTCATTGATAACTGCCAAACAACTTTTGTACCAGGAAGGATGATTACTGATAACATCATCATGGGCCATGAATTGATCAAAGGATATGAAAGAAGGAGTATATCACCTAGATGTATGCTTAAAATTGACATGCAAAAAGCATATGATTCGGTGGAATGGGTGTATATTGAACAAGTGATGAAGCTACTGGGGTTCCCTGAGAAGTTTATCAGATGGATAATGAAGCGTATAACTACAGTAGCTTATACTGTAGTAATTAATGGACAACCAACAAAACCTTTTGAGGCAAAAAAGGGACTTAGGCAAGGTGACCCTTTGTCACTAGTTCTGTTTGTGATGGCAATGGAATATCTGAGTAGGCTGCTGAAGTCCTTAAAGCAGGAAAAACAATTCAAATACCACCCTAAGTGTGCTAAAGTTAATTTAGTACTTTTTTACATAGGAGACATAAAATTAGTACTGGCATTACACCAACAATTCAAAATTTTTTCTGGAGCATCAGGGCTAATAGCAAATCCAAACAAGTGCTGCATATACTTTGGTGGTGTGGAGATTATGACTGAAAAGAGAATCATGGACATGTTGGGATATAGTAAGGGAGAACTACCTTTCAGATATTTAGGGGTACCACTGAGCACCAAGAAGCTATCAATAATCCAATGTGAGCCTCTAATTGATAGAATGCTGAGTAGAATACAATGCTGGACAATAAAGTTTCTATCCTATGCTGGAAGAGAAGTGTTAATCAAGAGTGTATTGGTTGCAATCCAAAACTTCTGGGCTCAGATTTTCATCCTTCCTAAGAAGATCATTCGGTTCATCAACACTATATGCAGAAGATTTTTATGGACAGATAATGCAGAACCTACAAAGAAGGCACTAATTGAATGGGAAAAACTATGTTGTCCAAAGGTAGCAGGTGACTTAAACTTCATCAATGTGGAGATATGAAATAAAGCAGCTATATGTAAGCTACTATGGAATATATGCAAAAAGAAAGACAAGCTCTTGGTTCAATGGTCAATATATATTATATAAATGGGAAACCAGTATGGGACACAACACTAAAGAATGCATCATGGGTCATACAGCAGATCTTCAAGGCAAGGAAGTATTTTGACACTGCTGGATATAAAGAAGAGGAAGTGAAGATGATGGAAAGTTTATATATAAAGCACATGTACAAAGCTATGCAAGGGGAATTTCAGAAAGTACCATGGAGGAGATTAATCTGCAACAATTATGGATTACCAAAGTGAAAGTTCATTTTAAGATTGGCAATACAGGAAAGGCTAGCAACAAAAGAAAGGCTAGCAAGATGGGGGATACAGATTGATACCACATGCTCACTATGTCAAAGAGAGTCTGAAACAGTGCTAACACCTATTTTTTGAATGTGAGGCCACAGTAAACATATGGCAGCAACTCTTAAAATGGAAAGGAATCCAAAGAACAAGTTTAGGCTGGAAGGAAGAACTGGCATGGATAGAAAGAAGAGCTAAATATAGAAGTGGAGGAGCAAAATTATGCAGAATGTCCTTAGCAGCAGTAGTGTATCATATCTGGCAAGAGAGGAATAATGTTATATTCCAACAAAAGAATAGACCAGCTAAAGCCATAATTAGATCAATCATCCAGGAAATTCATGTTAGAGCTACCATGTTCCCTAGGCTAGTAAGGATGATGAACACTTTGAATTGGTACCCTGATGTAATGTAACAGTGCTAATCATAGGGAAGGAGAAGAGTAGGAAGAGTAGAAAGAGTAGTAAAATCCTAATTGGGGCTACATGTCCGGTGGGCGTATAGAAAGTAGGAGGTTCAGTTTTTCACTATGCTATAAATATTTACACTTGGTAAATAAAATTATTTAATTACAAAAAAAAAAATAAGTGTACTATCTCACCACACTTGTCGGCAAATACAACTTTTTCAACTATTACTACTTTCCAATGGGTCATCCTAGAATAAGCAAATAAACTCTATATATACAACAACACCTGCCTTCTACTCATCATTCCACGTTTAATTTCTAACACAAAGTTTTCCCCACTATTCTTTTTTCATACTATTTTGCCGTCTCTTGGCATAACCGTAGAAGACAGGCATACCATCCACCACATAAAAGGGCTCAACTGCGCCAAGCAGACTTGATAATGGAAGTAAAATTCCAAGATTACAGAGTCAAATGCCCCGCTCAATAAGAATGGACCCAACGTGAAGGGATACGTTTAAACGTATGTAAAACCCTTCTTGAGGAAAGTTACTCGCTCTGAAAAATCGAGAGCGGTCATGTTCAAATCATGGCAGCCACAGTCTTCTTTCACAGCTGGAATACTAGAAAGACGTATGGAAGAAGGATACACACCAACAACCCATATGCAAGAGTTAGCAGAAGGAAATTTCTCCTCAAAATCCATGGTTGTACTGAGCTTTCTGGGGATAATGGTGTTCACCGTAAGAGGTGCAGCACCATCAGTGCTTTTCTTGTTCTTTGAAGAGTTGCAATTTCTAGAAGAGGAAGTCATAATTAGCATAAGGAAGTAAGGGTTTCTCTGAAAAAGAAGGTTAAAGAAAGTTGAAAGCAAGAGAGATGAGTAAGAAAAGTCAAGAGAGTTCAAAAAATTGTAAAGTGTAAAAGACGAAGATTGAGAACTGAAGTTAAATATGCAATCCTATTGTACTATAGTTTTGGAAATTTGAAAACGTATCACATAACAATGATAAACGTTGTTTACTATTAAACTTTTGAAAATTTCAAAAATAATTAACTACTCCCTGAGGTCCACTTTGATTGATTTTTTGTTATTTTTTTGTGGCCCACAATATTTAATTTTTTCAGATATTAAGAAGGAATTAACTTTTTTTTTCAAAGTTGCCTTCAGAGTTGTTTACCCCGTAAAGCGGCATAGATGAATTTATACGTAGTTTATGGACAAACAAATCGATTTGACCCCAAAATAATAAATAAATTAAATAAAAATGCAAGACTTAGCCTTGAAATCGAGATAAGACAGTGAACAACTTCATTCCAGGAGCGGCGCTTCCGAAGGCAGTAATAGCAATATTAATAAGCAAGAAATGGAATGTTATTGAGCTTTTGAACAATATATAGTATAAGTTTGTTAAAATTTTTGTGTCCTTACAATGGCTGTTGAAATCATTATTTATAGTTGCACCTAGGGAACAAGGTCCTGGGATCAAACCTCTCTTGAATGACAATAATGGCAGCCATTGAAGAATGTGTAACGATAGACTTTGAATGCCATAATTCTCCATAACGGACTGTGTGTTTAATATTGCAGAATATTCTTCATTGAATGCTACCAGGTGGTAGGCACTCGTTTGCCTTCATTAGCAATATTCTCTTCGGGGATTCTCCGGTGCCAACCTGCTGCCCCCGGTCTTGGTTCCCACCTGTCTCACTTTCTGTCTATCTCTGGTTCCACGTGTCGCTCTATTATGCGAGTATTTAATGTGAACCGATTTTACCCTATATAGATAGTCCCCCTGCTTTCTGACGATGGCACATACTTGTGTCATAGGAAAGTTGGTGAAGATACCTTTCTCGGTGGGAATTCTTGATTTCCTCCGAAAATTTTATGACGCTTGATTAGACGCACTTCTCTCCGCATTTAATATCCCGAACACGCGTCCCTCCCGCTATAAATTTTGAGATTAAATTCATTTAGTATTTGATTAGAAGTATTCGCTAAAATCGTACACTATTTATATACTTAACTTGGTATAACTTATCTCATATAGAAACTAAGATAAAATATCTAAATTTTAGTTCTGATTATAGTCCAAAATTATAATTTCAAAATATTCCGATTTTGAACCAAACAGACCCTTAGCACATAAAGAATGATGTGGTCAAAATTGTTGGGTTCTCGAGTAAGGTAGTATCCTTTTATGTTGACATTTTACTTAAACATATTAGGAATTTGATTTTATTATACTCTAATAAAGTGGTTAAGAATAAATAAGTTATAAAATTTATTATAATCATATATTGGTCAATAATTTTACCCGCTACAGATAGATTTTACATTGAAAGTTTTATAATTTAATTATATTTCTAATATTTAAAATATTGAACAACTAAAACTTTCCATGTGAAATATCAGATTGATTAATTTATCCTTTGAGCATAGAATTCTTATTGGATAATAATATAGTTATAGTTAAGCATTAGAAACTTAGGATGAGGTAATATGTACAAGTTGAAAGGAAAAAAATTATTTTCTCTAATGTTGAGAATTAATTATTAAGTTTTTGAACTAATTTAACACAATAAGTTTTTAAATTAACTAATTAGTTAGAAAATCCAATTCAAATATTTTACAATTCATCATATAAGTAATTATAAAACTCGTAGTGTACGTAAATTTATTTTCACAAAAAAATAAAAAATATTAATTACAATATAGTATTGAGAGTCAGGTGGGTAAAAATGCAAACTTAAAGTAATAAGGAAATGAGTTATAAATTTTTCTTTCCTTTGCAATTTTCCAACAAATGAAAACTTTTCATATTTTTTATATATTAAGTTATTTATTATAAAATATTAGTTCAATATTGGTACCAAAAAAATTAATTTCTTAATTTGCAGTATTTGACAAATATTTGGAGAATTATAATAAAATATTTTTGCGTCACTTGTTTGTTTCGAGACAACAATTTTCATTAGATATTCCCAAAGAAGTCCTTAGAAATCACAATAAGGCATATGAGACTTTTATGTGCTATGATTTTTTTCATAATAAACTAGGTAAATGAGATCAACGTTTATTATTTTTAAGAAATGTAGTTTTTAAATTTTTATTTCATAGCATAAATATATCATTTAATAATATTTATATAATTCATAAAAGTTATATACTCATTAATATGGGGTACACGCATAAATATCACACCTTAAAATTTTAAAAGAGTGATGTGGTCAAAATTAGAGGCAAATAGGACACGTGGAGGAGACTTGCTCCAATTATGCGATTGCAACGTGCAAAGGTACAAAATTAAGAAAATGCGTATTATAATATATGTTCCGTTCCTATGAAAAAATAAAAAATTATCCAGCGACGTGGCCACTAGATTAGGAATAATAGCCCATTTGGCCAAGCTGCAAAAATCAACTTATTTTGAGAAGTATTTTTTTTTATAGTATTTTTCTCAAAAGTATTTTTGGTGAGAAGCAGCTTGTGTTTGGCTAATTAGTTTGAAAAGCATTTCTGAGCAGTAATTAGTGTTTGGCCAAGCTTTAAAAAACTGCTTGTAAGTGTATTTTTCTCAAAAGTGCTTCTCAAAAAAGTGCTTTTGGAGAGAAACTATTTTTTTCTGTTTCTGCTTCTCCTTAAAAATATTTTTTTTCCTTCCAAAAACTTGGTCAAACACCTCAATTTTTGGTCAAAAGTATTTTTGGCAAAAAAAAAAAAAGTACTTTTGACCAAAAAGAAGCTTGGCCAAACATGCTATAATCTTTTTCCTGTTTACTATTCACTATTAGGAGATTTTATATAGACTATTTTTTGATTCATAGCAAAACACCAGTCCATTTTAAAAAGAATAATTTTTTTAATAAGAAAATAATATAATTTAAATTTTCAATTGTATCTTTAATGACAATTTTTTTTTATAGTAATACAAATATTCTATCATATTTAATATCACAAGTTTTAAAATAATTTTACCTACACAAATATTATTGCTTATTTAATATTCCCTTCAGTCCACTTTAATTGAGTTTTTAGCCTTTTTTTGTGGTCCATAATATTTAATTTATTCAAGTATCAAGAATGAATTATTTTTTTCAATGTTGCTCTTAGAGTAAAGCCGAATAGTATTTGTTATATTTTCGTAGAACAAATTAAGGTCAATATGATCAACTTTATTATTAATTAATGTTAAAAGGTGAATTTTTTAATATTTGTAAAAATAACCTAAAAATGAATTAAAATAGACCGAAAGGAATACCACAAATTTTAAAAGTTATCATTTTTTTCTTAAATTTTGTACGTAATTAAATAGGTTCACGTAAATTAAAACACAGGAACGAAGAGACTATTAAATGTTATTGACACTTGGAGGCCTGCTTAACGAAAATTTATTTGGTGCTACGTTTCAAAGACTTAGAAAGTCTTTGCAAGTTGAACACAACTTTTGTGTTATATCTTTTAAATTATAGATTTCGAGTTTAAGTATTAAGAATAAGAAAAACATCTGTTACGCAATATTTCTTTTTTAATTTGCTCGATAATACAAGAATTCGCATTAATAAGACCAATAAATTAACGATTGATTATACCAATTAAATTAATCTAATAAATCCGTATTAGTTAAATCAATAGATTTTGAAAATCAAATTGTTATACAAAAAAATTGGCTAATTAATTTGGATTAGTTGGAATAATGAATTTTTTAATACCGAATTATTATACAATATAATTGGCCCAAAATATTATATTGAGGAATAAGTTATATTGCAAAATTTAAGACAACTCTACGCCCTTTTGGCCACATAAACTTTAATTTGTTTGCCCATATTGTCCCAACCACCATTCTTACTCTAATTACTAATTCCATATATCCGCTACTTACCGTTAAAGGATGTGGTGCAGTGGATGTAACTGTTCTTCCTTTAACAAGAGGTCTCGGGTTCGAATTCTTGATATAGAAAAATCCTTGGTAGAAAACGCTTTCGCACGAATGGGGCCCTACGCGGAGCAAATCCGGATATAGTCGGACTTCAATGCGGATACCGAATACCAGGTGGGAACTTCAAAAAAAAAAAAAAAAACTCGACTACTTTGTACTTAATTTTCTACGTTGTATATATTCGCTATGAAAAGTTTCTTGTTATCTTAAGTTAATTTAATACACGATGGCATAAAATAAATTTACACTATTCAGGCAGAGAACTTCAACTCTGACACTATCATATTTTTTTATGGTAAAAAATATGAAAATTGCCTTTGAAATTTCTTGCATGAGATCCTAGGGGGAAAAAAATAGAAGAAAAAAACTTAGTCAATTTTTTCCTTTTAATTTGCTTGGTATTTGGCTCTTTGCGTAAGTCGTCGCTGTTCAGAACTTGAGATCCAAAATTTGTGATTTAGCATATTATTATCACTTTATATCTTTGGACGTAGTGGATGACATCATTGGGCAAGTTATATATTTGGTCTGTCCGTAATATTTATTAATTAATATTTAAAATATATATATTAATTAACATAAATTATGTGTACTATGTATACTATGCATAAAAATAATATATATATATATATATATATATATATATATATATATTATCGAATATTATTTTTAAAAGGTGAAATACATAGATGACCCCTCCAAGTTGTCTACAACGGTCATTTGAACACCTCAATTGAACCCTTTACCATTTAGACACTTCAAGTGTCCATTAACCAGATCAAATAAATACCCGAGTGCAACAGATCATATACGTGAATTACACTCGCTAATGACGTATCAAATGAGCCAATGTCTAATTTTGCTTCTGTAATATCTTGTCAGAACTATTTTTTAAAAATTTACAACAAAAACGATTTTTGTTGCTGAAGATGTTTAGGTGGTGTTGTCATCGGCAGATAGTGTTGAAACTAGGTGGCGAATAGTATTTATGGATGATTGAATGAGAAGCTGAGGCGGTGAAAATGGCAGAATAAGTTGAGATGATTTGCATATGTGTTTGTTTAGGCAGAAGGTAGGATAATTTGGAGAAGAAAGGGTTAAGAAAAATGGGCTCCACCAGTTAAATTACAAAAAGAAAAAGAAATAAACATATTTTTGAAAGGTTTCACTTGCTGCAAAGCGAAGTGTCTATTTGATAAATAAATATGTTGAGATGTTCAAATGATTGTTGTGGATAACTTGGGAGTTCGTTTATGTATTTCGCCTTTTTTAAAAACGACTATACGTACAGTGTAGTGTTTCCGACATCTTTTTTGTGATATGTGGCCGCCATGCGTAATATTCGTCGTAATATCCTGGAAATTTGCTGGCCCACTGACCACCTACTCCTAATAATTTATATGAACGCAAAATTATTGACTTTGTCCACTATGCTTAACCAAAGTTTATTTAATACTCTATAAACGTGTGAAAGACTTAGAAAGTCTCTCCAAATTGAACACAACTTCTCCATTTCTTTTTCTTAGGAATAAAATATAGTGAAGTGGATGATATATCTTCACTCTTAACTAGAAATTTTCGATTTGAACAGTAAAAATAAAATAAAAGTCTTCTTAAGAAGCTTTTAGTCTTTTACCCCTTTAAGGGGCCTAATCGACATGAATCTAAATTAATTATGTCAATAAATTTCTAATACTAAATGATTGTGCTAAAAAAATAACTTAATTAGTCTGAAGTAGTCGATCAGTGAATTATGAATACTTAAGTTATACCAAAAAACTTGACCTAATTAATTTGATCTCTACCAAAAAAGAAATCAAAATTTGAATATGAAATCTCTATTCAAATTAGCTGGACCGGTAAATTCCGAATATCAAACAACTATATATAAAAAAAAATTGTTTAAGTTAATCTAAAATGTATCGAAAAAATCTTTATTTTTAATGTGTACTATCAGTGTCTTGGATATGAAGTCGTATTTGTTAGAAAGTGCTTTGCCCTCCCATATGTGATCATGCAATGGGAATCCGAACTTAATCGGCGTGGATCCTGCAATGCGAATCCGAACTTAATCGGCTCAGTGCGGTATCGAACACGAGATGAGAAATAAAAAGATATTAATAAGTGTACTACCTCACCATACTTGTCGGGAAAAATGCAACTTTCAACTACCACTACTTTCCAATAGGTCATTCTAGAAGGAGGAAATAAACTCCATATATACAACACACACTTGCCTTATACTCATCATTCCACGTTTAATTTCCAACACAAATTATTCATTAAAGTTCTCTCTCTCCTCTTTCTTTCTCTCTCTAGCAATAACAATGGCAATCAAAGTCCATGGCCCTGTTATGTCACCTGCTGTAATGAGAGTCATAGCTACACTCAAAGAAAAAGAGCTTGATTTTGAGCTTCTTCCTGTTAATATGCAAACTGGTGATCACAAAAAAGAACCTTTCATTTCTCTCAATGTAAGTCTAAATTTTAATTATTAGCCTTTTATTTTCATGTCCTTTTTATTTTAATTTATAAACGATTACGGTCAAATTTCTTTATAATAATTATCATGTCTCTATAATAACATTTTCTCAAAGCAAACATCTTTTTTGGGACCTATCTTTCATGTCATGTTATATATAGTATATTTTCTAGTTAGAGGCGACTCAGAATTTGAAACTTATAGGTTCAGGATTAAAATTCTTGTAAGTTATTGAGTTCCAACTTAATAATTTGTGCATATTTAATGAACCTTTTATACAAATATAAGATTTGACCAAACCTACCCGGTTCAACCGAACCCGTAGCCGAAGGGCCTCGGGTTCTAGTGGCCTGAAAATGTCAGGAAGAAACGAGGCTATTACAAAAAGGTTTGACTACAGTGGTTTTAGGGTGGATCTAATGATGGATTTAGAATTTTATATTTATGAGTTCTGAATAAAAAAAAGTTAGCTTATTGGTTTTGGATAATTATTTATACATTATTCGGTGATTTTATAACACAAACACAAAAAATTTAGCCGATAACTACTGGGTTTCGTCGAATTCATAGCTAAAAACAAAATTTTCATTCGGAAAAGCGTGTGCAGATAACCTAAATCTGCTCTAATTAAGAGTACCTATACTTAAATTTATTTATTTTTTAATTCATGCAGCCATTTGGTCAAGTTCCAGCTTTTGAAGATGGAGATCTCAAGCTCTTTGGTAAGTAATAATTGCACATTTGATCCCTCAGTTTCTTATGTTTTTAAGTTTGGTCCTTTTGATATTTCGTTAAGTATACTTAACCTTGAATTTAATTTAATTATATGTTATTGGTCCCTCTATAGAAAATATGCTATTTTTATATCATTTTCAAACTATATACCTGAATATAGAGCAATAGCACAACTTTAACATTGACAGACGAGTAATTTAGATAGTTTAGACGATAAAAATTCATTAGTAAAAGGATCAAAAGTGTGCATATTAATTAATTGAAGGTTGAATGTGTTAAACCGATATCATAAGGATCAAATTCAAAATTTTGTTAATATTTCAGGGACTAAAAGCACAAATTTTTATTTTGGTAATATACTAACTTTCCTTTGTCACAATAGCACCACATTATCTTCTTTCTTGATTTACCCAACATGATTTATGTAGAAATTCCATTGATTTTTCTCACACACACATATATATGTGTCTAAGACAGCTAGTCAGTGCATGACCTATTTACTAGCTATCTATTTTGCTTTGCATTTTTCTTTCGGATTTCATGTTCCTATTTTTCTTATGATTTTTGTAGTGATACTAATATTGTCTACATTTGTCTTTTTGTTCTCTTGAGCCGAGGTCTTTCAGAAATAGCCTCTCTACCCCTTCGGGGTAGGGGTAAGTTATGCGTACATACTATCCTTCCCAAGCCCCACTACTGGGATTTCACTAGATTGTTGTTGTTGTTGTTGTTGTGTGTGTGTATATATATATTTCATGTCGAAAATATTTGGTTCAATTGAACCCGTACCACAGGATCGTACGCCTCTAAACTCTACTAATCCAAATTCACGTCGCACAGAGCCTAAAAGGAAATTGATCCACCATTTTCTTTCTTGATTTGACATATATTGATGTATGAAATATTGTCATCTGCAGAGTCAAGAGCCATCACTCAATACATAGCACACACATATGCAGACAAAGGAAACCAACTATTAGCCAATGAGCCCAAAAAGATGGCAATAATGTCAGTATGGATGGAAGTAGAATCAACAAAATTTGACCCTATTGCTTCAAAGTTAAGCTTTGAATTAGCTGTTAAGCCAATGTTAGGAATGGTAACAGATGATGCAGCAGTGGCAGAAAATGAAGAAAAATTGGGCAAAATTCTTGATGTGTATGAATCAAGACTTAAAGAATCAAAATATTTGGGTGGTGAGAGTTTTACATTAGTAGATTTACACCATGCACCTGTTGTGCATTATTTAATGGGGACTAAAGTTAAGAGTTTGTTTGATGCTAGACCTCATGTTAAGGCTTGGTGTACTGATATTTTTGCTAGGCCTGCTTGGTCTAAGGCACTTGAGTTGCACAAACAGTAAGATCTCGACTCGTTTGGGATTGAGGTGTAATAGTTGTTGTGGCCTATGAATCAGCAGGTTAATAAAATTGGGGCAGTAGGGAAGTGATCCCAACTTGTTGTTTGGGACTGAGGCGTAATAGTTGTTATTGTTGTTGGAAAACTCTTTTTATTGTGTTTGGTTTGAGTGTTATTGTACTGTAAACGTTTCGTTTTTTACAAAGAAATCTCCCATATCATCTATTGTTTTTTGTTACGATTATGACTGTTGAATTACATGAAATGACTTTTGTGTTTTTTTATTAGTCTTTTGGACTAAAAATTAATTTTTCTTTTAACTTGTTTATTTTATTAAATGAGGAATATATATATATATATATATATATATATTGAATATAAATAATTTTTGGCGCGAGCTAAAATTGATAATTCCCTTTATTATTTTTTGGAAGAAATTTAAAAATAGTCTGATTTACAAGTAGTCATTCAAAAATAATCACACTTTCAAAATCGAAAGTTAGTTAGTTTTTATGTAAAAGATAAATTATACTGGAACCAAGGACGGAGCTAGTCCATATATAAGGCCATCTCCGACCTTACCCCGATTTTTCATAATGGGGACAATTTTAAGGATAATTTAGCTCCAATCCTCTCCATTTTTGTCTCAAAATGGGGATGAATAGTATTACCTCAAATACACTATTCATCTCCCACATTACTATTTATTATTTTATTATTATTATTTTATTATTTAATCTTTTAATTTATCTCTTTATATTTAACTAATTTTGTTTATGTAATTTCTTTATAAGTATTAATTTTACATCTTAACTTGGGTGTATAGTTTTGGTAAATTAATTTTCGTGCATTTATTATTTTTATGTAAAATTGTAAGTTAATTTTATTATAAATTTATAATTGTATAAAAAATATATAATTATCTCGTTGAATATTTATGTAGTGTTTCGAATGAATTTTATCGTTATGTAATATGTATTTGATTAATCTGGTATCGCAATGATATCATTTTTATTTGAATTATTAGTTAACTTATAATTGCTTACAAATTATATTATTTAATGTTTTATGGAATTGTTTTAATGGAAATTACAAGTTAATAAAAGTAAAAGATGGAATTTGTTTAATGGAAATTAAAAAATAAAATTGAAATGAAAGATAATAATAATATAATATAGAATATTGAAGAATATAAAAAAGTTTGGGGAAAAAAATGGGGGAATGGTTGGAGTAATTTATCTCCAAAATAGGGAAATCCTCATTTTGGGGACCAAAAATGGGACAAAGGATGGAGATGCCCGGTAGCTTTAGTCTAAACTCTGTATTTATTTTATGAAATTCATTGAATATGTGTACTAATTATTGATTAGAACTCAATAACTTAAAAATGATTAGAATTTCGAACCTGTAACTTTCAAATCTTGACTCCACTTTTGACTGGAACTCCAGTATATTATAGTGGAATTTCAGCATAAGTATACTCTATCATGTTATAATGGAGTATTGGAGTTCCAGTATAAAATACCGGTCCAGCATAATATGTTGGAAGTTCATACATAGGTATTCCAATCTCCAATATATTCGCGTGTTATAGTTCCAGCATAATATGTTGGAAATTCATATACAGGTGTGTCGATCTCCAGTATATTATGTTGGATTAGTCCCTATTGTAATAAAATAATATTATTTTTCAATGACTTTGTAAATACCAACTAATTTTGAATGATTAGTCCAATAACGGACTAGTACTTGCTATTTGTACCTTTTTTCTTTCAATTTTAAGTTTAGTTCCATTGAGTTGTTGGCCGGCGAGAAATTTAAAAATAGCCAGATTTATCACTGGTCGTTGAAAAATAGCCAAGTTTCAAAAGTCATCGAAATTTAGTCACTTTTTATGTAAAGATAAATCTGAGCGAAAATACTGTTCAAAATTCGAAAAATACGTCCGCAAATTTTACGGGAGTTCCAACATAAGTATACTTGAACTCCCGCATATTTTACGGAAGTTCCAGGATAACTATGTTGGAACTCCCGCAAATTTTACGGGAGTTCAAGCATAATTATGCTGGAACTCCCGCATATTTTACGGGAGTCCCAGCAAGTATATATGTCCAGTATAATATACTGGAGTTTGGAGCACTGGTGCTCTAGTCTCCCGTATATTATACAGGAGTTAGCAAAGTATACCGGTCCAACATAATATGCTGGAGTTCGTACACAAATGTACCAGAACTCCTGTATATTATACGGGACCTGTCCCTGTTACAATAAAATTGTGTTTATTTTTTAATGTCTTAATAAACGCTGACTATTTTTGATTGATCAGTATAAAAACTGGATATACCATGATATTTTGTCTGTTGGCCGACTAAAAGATGCGATTCTAGACACTGCAATTACCAATCATGCTCCCGAGACTTGGTCAAACTTCAGTGGCCACTTACTCCGGTAGATTTTGAAAAACCAAATTTCTAAATAATCTTTTTCAATTTCAACCACTCGTTTTTCTGTCAACGTCAGCAAATATTGCCCAAATCTCAAAAAGTGAAGTTTTGTATAAAATTAAATAAGTATTCCACGTGTTTTAATTTATGTGAATTTATTTTTTGTAATCCGTACAAAAAGAATGAATCATTTTATTATTTGGAAATAATATAGTTTTACGTAATAATTTTTAGCTACATAAAAAATATGTATCTTATTTTACGTCACAAGTGTAAAAGTCTTCTCTATTTACTTAAACTTAGCGCTCAATTAAATGAATTCACGAAACGGAGGGAGCAGTAGATAGCAGTATAATAGCCTGTTTGGCCAAGCTTCTTTTTGGCTAAAAGTATTTCTTTTTTGCCAAAAGTATTTTTGGCCAAAAGTTGAGGTGTTTGGCTAAGCTTTTGGAAGGAAAAAAGTGTTTTTGAGGAGAAGCAGAAGCAGAATAAAGTAGTTTCTCTCCAAAAGTACTTTTTGAGAAGCACTTTTGAGAAAAATACACTTAGAAGTAGTTTTTTAAAGCTTAGCCAAACACTAATTGCTGCTCAGAAGTTCTTTTTAAACTAATTAGCCAAACACAAACTGCTTCTCACTAAAAGTACTTTTGAGAAAAACACTTTTGAATAAAAACACTTTTTAAAATAAGCTGATTTTTGCAGCTTGGCCAAACGAGCTATAACACTCGGGACTAAACCTTTAGACATTAAATGTCTCGTTCATTAAATATAAACTTACTCCCTCATGTCCACTTTAATTAGTTTTTAGTAATTTTAATACATATTAAGAAATTTATTTTTTAATATTAATTAATAATAAAATTGATCATATTAATTTTTTTATTACTTTAATTTGTTCATTGAAAATATAACAGATATTTTGAGACTCTTACTGCAACGACAACTTTAATATTAAAAAAATTAACTTCTTCTTAATATTTGAAAGAAAAAAAATATTATGAACCACAAAAAAATATAAAAAATTTAATTAAAGCGGACGAGAGAGTATAAAAATCCTAGTTGTGACTTGATTATTCCAGAGGAACGTCGCCACTTGTGTTTTAGAAAGTTACATGTATTTGTGCACTCTCATCATTAACTCCTATTTTAGATTGGATGCATAAAGTTGGTGCTTATTCATCAAAAATATAAAGAAAAGGTATGAATATTTTATAGAACATGTTGGTGAAGTCTTACCAACCTCGTATTTAAAATTTAACAAATTAAGGTAGTCATCTCAACCTTATCGAGGAAGTTAGAGATTAACATAATGTCATGTTCATTCAATTATTTTGACAAAATAAACAATCCTTTAAGAAAGAATCAATACATTATGTTGGCCCCAATCAACATTTGCACCACTCAATAACATGACATGAACCTTTCTTAGCTTACTTTTTCCCTTTATAATTTAATTTTTGGTATACACGTACTATATTCCAATAAAATAGCCAAACAATCTCTCTGGTCAATATTAGTAATAGCAGGTGAGAAGCTCCCGTAAAGTTTAACTAAATCATTAAATGACAAAATGATTGCTCTGACTGTAAGCAACCTCCACTTACAACCAAGAGGTTGTGAGTTCGAGTCTTCCCAAGAGCAAGGTGGGAAGTGATGGATTATAATAAGCAGCGGAAGCAATCCCAGTATCAAAATCACATGTAATCTAAACAACTAGCATAAACGGGATTTCACGGGTTACCTCTTGAAGCATGAACATATCTCTTCTACCACGCGAGCCTTCAGTTCCATAACTTCTCAATGGAATCTCCATCAACCGCACAATCGTGATCCTCGAACGTTCCACGGTCTTCTACTGTGTTACCCAAATAATACCGGAAATAGCAATTTCGTGTGGGCGAAATTTCTAGGAAAACTTGGCTGAAAATTTTAGCCACCATTTACCCATTCCTCTATGTGGAAAACCTTATGTATTTATAGCACAAGTTTTAAGGGTTAAGACCATTTTCCATAAACTACTGGGTTTTCTTTTCCACCAGAAAAAGGATTCCGTTATTTCCTATTATTTAGGTACAATAAGGACCACAGAATTTAATTAACAAGGCTTCCAATTATGGAATTAATTTATAATTTTCAAAATTAATATCCACCATAATTAATTATAAATTATTCCACTAAAAATTCGTAATTGCACTCCTTATTCAATTTCGAAATTCATCCATTAAATCTTATTTAACTCCCCATGTTAAGATTCAGATACTAATCAATTAAATTAAATTACTGACGATTTAATTTATTGATTATTTCCTTTAGACTTTCGCTTAACTTATTTCATGTGTCGGATACAAAATCCACCGGCCGGGTTTACACATGAAAACTTATAAGCTTTCATAAAGGTGTATCATCAATCTCTAAACCGAGACATGGATTCCATCAACTAACTATTACTTCGCCAATGTACATTATTATTATCCAATTTACCAGGCATATTGACCCACGAAAGAATCTCGCCTTTTAATAAATCAAAACAATAATAATATACACAGCTAATAATAATTATATCAAGATTAAGAGTATAAGTACATTTAATGGCTAGAGAGTTTATTTTATTAAGTCAGTATAAAATACTTATCTCTACCTGGTCCGTTCAATACATACAAAATGTACTAGCACAAGAAGTTGGAATTAAACCATTCCCATAATCAAGATAAAGTATATTTAATCTTGTGCTACAATCATTCCTAATGGTTTGTCCAATTCCATCATTAGATTGTGAACTCAAACTTTATACTTATAAGAACCGATGATTTAATATTCATAAGCTAAACTCTATACACTAAATCATCTACTATATAAGCAAAGGACACAGACTAATATATGATCTATTTAAAACTTTATTAAAACTGAATAAACAATTGTTTCATAATAAATACTATATCTAAACCAAACCCATGGTTAATAGTATATATCCCAACAATCTCCCACTTAGACTTTTAACCATGATAATTATTAGAATATACTATATCTAAATGCATGATTAATAGTATATGCCCCAATAATCTCCCACTTAGACTCATAACCATGCATCTACAACTTTCTCAGACATTCTTTTACATGACTATTAAAAGTCTTCACCAAATAAGGTTTTGTTAAAGAATCTTGCCAAGTTATATCTGATGCAGTATTTGTCCAGTAGTGCTTTGTCGTAACTATCTAGTTTGGTATTAAACTCTTCAGGGATCCTGTTACCGAAACTGTCCCAAGAGTGTACACTGAACTATGATTTTCTTTAGATTTCTCCCACTACGACGAAGTACTACTAATATTACTTTCGTTACCTCACGACATTTAAATATTAGTGACTTCTTACTACAATGTTCAAACATTACTCCCACTCGATAAAGCCATATCATGTCTATTAACGTTCTCCCACTACTTAAATGCAATGGAAAGTCAATTCTGACGTGTGGGTTTTGATGTTCTTTAACATCTAGTTATTTCTTTGCCCAGTTCCTGTAAAAATAGTTTACTTCTAGGAACATGTTTTATTAAACAGTCTTTATCTAGAAAAATACATTTGTTTTAACAATTGCCTTATTTTCTTTAGGACAATAAAATAAAGTTCCATTCGTTTTCTTGGATATTCAATAAACATGCACCGATCCATTCTTAGTTCCAACTTACAAATCTGCTTTCCCTTTCAGCACATATGCGGGACAATCCTATATCTGAACATGCCACAGACCGAGCTTATATTCAGTCCACAGTTCTATAGATTTCCCAGTTACTAACTTAGAAGGGACTAAATTCAGAATGTAATTTGCAGTTTCCAGGAAATATTCCAAAAACAAATAAAGGCAAATCTAAATAACACATCATTAATCTATCCATATCCAAAAGAGATTTATTTCTTCTTTCTACTACACCACTCTATTATGGAGTTTACGTTGTAGTCAATTGAGATGTAATCCCTTATTCTGATATATAACTAAAAAAATTCTATAGAGAGGTGCTCGCCACTACAATCAAATTATAGTAACTTAATATATTTCTTTGGTGTTTCTCCGTTTCAAGTTTTAAAAAACCTTGAATTACTTAATTTATTAAGACTTACAGTGTATCAAATAAATATATTAATATTTTGAGTAATCATTTATGAAACGTCACAAAATACTCAAAATCTATCTCTTACGAGTATGTTCATTTAACCATACAAATCAGAAAGGATTCATTCTAGCTTATCACTAGTTTTATTTCCTTTTAAAGGGAAACATCTTTTAGTCAAATTTCCTTCCAAACAGGATCCACAAGTTGGTAGTGCCTCTACTTTCAATGAACCTTAAGGTCCATACTTGACCAACTTGAAATCCTATCCAGATTAATATGACTTAGACAAAAGTGCAGAGATAAGTCTTACTCAATTTTGAAGAATATATTCTCTTATGAAGTAGAGTAATATTGTTCTGTTCAGGAGAGACATCAATATACAATAACAAGGTCATGCATTCATGTACCACAAGAGATAAAATATTTATTAAGCTCAATAACTCAAGATTTATTCGAAAAATAAAACAAATATCCATCTCTTATTTTGCCCAGAAATCGAAATTAAATTCCTTCTAACAAAAGTACATATGTTGCATCCTTAAAATTAATGCCTTATCACTAAAAGAAAATTTTAACAAGTAATACGACAAATTGCATAAAATCATT
>MU781690.1:0-27087 GCA_026770625.1 Nicotiana glauca
GTCCTTTAATTGGAAAAAACTCCCTTCTACCACGCCCCTTCGCGGGGTGCGGTAGCGCCAAAAGGAGGTGTGACACCTGTTATCCGGCTTCGTGAGTTAGAACTACTATATAAATCCATGATTTTCTCACATTTTTAGTACATCATTATTGGACCGCTAGCAAGTGTCGAAGTTGACCATCTCGTCTTTACTTCTTCGAGATTAGGCGGGATACTCATTGAGTACACGTGGTTTACGTACTCATACTACACTTCTGTGCATTTTTGGTGCACAGGTGTATGTAACTCTAGCGGTCTACTTGGCATAGCAATACAGATGATTCTTGGACTAGGTGAGTTGTATTATTCGAGACGGCCGCAGCTAGAGTAGTCCCTTCCAATATACTGTATTTACTTCTTGTCCACTGTATTCCGGACGGATGTTGTATTTTATTTCCTTGTTAGTAGATGCTCATGCACTTGTGACACCGGGTTCTAGAATGGTTTGAAGTATTTATATTAACTGCTTATTATTTAAATTCGATTTGAGACTATTATCTTTTAAAATTGCTAAATTGAAGGAAAATTCCTGGATTTTAAAAAGTATTAAAATGAGATTTGGATTAAGTAATTTAGTTGGCTTGCCTGACTGCGGTGTCTGGTGCCATCACGACTCTTAGTGGATTTTGGGTCGTGAAAACATAGTATCAAAGCACTAGGTTCCTAGGGTCTCACGAGTCATGAGCAAGTCTAGTAGAGTCTCGCGGATTGATGCGGAGACGTCTGTACTTATCCTCAGGAGGCTGCAGGACTGTTATGAGTACTTCCCTTCTTGATTCCTTATCGTGCGATTTGATTTCCTGTGAGGCTTATGCCTGTGTTTCTTTCCTACTCAATTTTATGCGACGGGAAGCGCTTGTTATAAATCGGGAATTGAAGAATTATAATGGCACTACGAATGTGGTGCGGGATGTTTCTCTCGGTATAGTTGATTGGACTATCATCTTCGCCTTGTTAAAGGTTATTTTATTGTTTCAAGCTCAGCAGCGGTACTTCTGAGAGCTCTGAGGTTAGGCACAAGTTGCCAGGATGCTTATGAATAATCATTCGGCAGTATTGTTATAATTGTAGGATATTTGCCTACGTATCGGGGCAGTGAATGACTTGAAAGGAGGTTTACTATGTGCATGATCTAGAGATTTGGTGTTTTATTCACAGCAGAGGAAAGGCAATCGGGATGAGAATGTTCAGGTTGGGGTTGATGAGGTATCGAGACTCGGTATTTGCTAGCGTGGTGGAGCTTTCTTCGACAATGTGGTATCATTTCCCTAATTGAACGTACTAAGTATGTCGGTGTTATGATCTGCTACAATTCGCCTTTGGGGCAAGATATTGCAAAATAGTATTGGAGATGCAACTGTTGGGTATCGCAAGGTGCGGTGGTTCAAGATTGAATCAGTATTTCTAATGTTGACGGTTTCGATAAAGATGACCTTCGGAAAGGTTTAAAGTTAGCAGCAATTGTGGGTTCAAGTGCCACGAAGTTAGATTTTATTTAAGACAGCCACTGAATATCAAGGGACGAGGAAAGATATGTGGGAAGCGTCAGGCAGTGTTCAAAATTATAAAAAGGCCATGTATATGAAGCAAAGGTCGAGTAGTCGATTAAGGGGATGAGTTCCGCCAAAGTGGGAGAGTGGTGGAGTTGCATATGGGCTTTGCAGTGGGATGACCACGTACCTTAAGGAGGGTTTGGAGCGATTTGAGAATATTAGTGCTTGGTTATTGGGGTCTACGTATCTAATTTGAAGTAGGGATTCTTGTGCGGCAGGAGATTTAATATAACGAAAAAGATCCGCTTAAGTAAAGAAGGATGCAGCATAACTTTGAATTGGAAGGATGTTTCCACACATTTAAATGATGTCCACGAAGGGTAAATGGACCTGTGCAGCTGGAGAGTGAGCTCAGACTCAGGATGTGTTATTGATGTCGTAATGATTGTACCTCGTGCAACAGCGTTGGAAGATGTCGGGGAGAGCTTTTATAGGTGGGTTACTCAAGTGAGCAGGTTAGCGATTGCGTGGTTGGCGAGGCTTCTACAAAGAATTCTATCGGTTATATAGCAAGGAAATCGGTTGTGCAAATATTTTTGATGAGTCAGAATATAAGAAGAGGTTTTACAGAAAGATTTCGAGAACTTTGGTGGTTGATTGCGCGAGGTTATGTCAATAAGAGGTAAAGAGGACGGGTGAGTTCCAGGTTTATGAAATGATGGCTTCATCCTAAGTGGGAGAGTCCCACCGCTTATGATTGGGTTGCATGGTTAACTACTTGCGAGATTTTTGGCTATTAGCATATCGATGGGCTATTTCAACTACGGGAAAGGACCATAACTGGTAATTTGAGCAAGGAAGTATTAAAGGTGGGCTATCGTTGGCCTCACTGGCCCATGTTCAGACTTGGGGAAAGATTCAGGATTTTGCTTTGTATAGATGCGGGTTCCAAGGGAAGTGATTCGGCGGGTTCTTCGCCAAGGGATTATTCATGTGATGGAAGACTCATGGAGTTGATTATATTCGGGGCCAAGTCAGAGCGAGTGGCTCTCAACAACGGCCATGACAAATTCACAAGATGAGGTGTGATGCCTAATGATTTCAAGCGTATGGTTACGGGTAAGGATCAAGCTTGTTAGCGGCCTATAAGAAGAGGCACAGAATGTTCTGTGATGTTTTGGCTTGCGATGTAGCAATTGGGAGGTGTGAAAACAGTTTGTGGGATTTGAGACAGCATGGTCTCATGATTCAAGGTCACTTGGGATGACTACGGATAGAGTGAGGTAAGTGTTGAATGGGGTTATCATTGTTTCCATGGCAATCAAAGACAAATTGGAAGAAAATGGATTTGGTTAGCCATAGTCAAATTGGCATGTTGCTGGTAATGATTAGTTCTTTCAGTGTGATCAAGTTATGCAAGTGAATGGTGACGGTGTGTGCGAGGCTTGTCGGCCAGCGTAGTTAGTGGTATACAGAAAGTATTCTACCGTTGTGGCCTGTTATGTGGAGTTGGGCCCCGGAAGGGCTATGGTGGCTTAGACCCCTACTTAGATGTTTGCATACTCTACGTTGATGAGAATTTAACTATGTGTTGCTATGTTCCTCCTGAAGTGAGTTCAGTGAAAAGCTTTTATGTGATGAAGAGTTAACCTATTAGTGGTTCCGGAGTTATAATGAAGAATTATGTCCTATCGTATATCGGCACATTGGGTGTAGTGAGTGGTATGGAATTTGAAGTGAGAATCAAGGTTGCAGTTCGGTGCAAACAAGGATGTCACAAGCTCGGATGAGCAGGAAAGGAGTTTCGATGTTTAAAGTAAGTTGGTATTGTCTTCAGCGTTACCTGAGATCGATGTTCTGTAAGAAGGGCTTGTATCATGGTTAATGATTCTTGATCGCTTTTCAGCGTTAGTGCGACTGATGGTTGGGATGTACGTACCTCTTATGTGTTTCAAAAGGTTGTGGGAGTGCATCCCACAGGAAAATTGTGTAGGTGTGACATGTGGTCACTTGATTGATTAAAGATTTAACCCCAATATGGAGATTTGTGATGATATCAATAAATTGAGAATATATGCCCGGAGGTCACTCATTTACTGAATTGTGGACTGTGGATGAGTACTCTAATTATGGCGGGTGTTCTTGTATGTTATGAGAAGAGGGAAATTAGTATGGACCTTCGAAGGGTTGTTGGCGTAGTTTGATATGATCAAGATCGACTTAAGGTCGGTGGATGGATTTAAATGTGGATATGGGCTCTATGTCAGGCCAATTATGTTCATTTCAGCGAAGCTCTCCTTATAGAAGAATGGTCGGGGTGTTATATGGTCGTTAGCAATTTTATGTAATGATGTATTGCACCGTGTGAGTTGTGAGACGGCTTGGTGAATTGCTTATGTGATGAGGATCCGCGTAGAAATGGTGTTATATGAGAAAAATGGCTCTTGAGATTCAGATTGTATATCGCACCTCAGTTGTTCTTGAATTTTATAGCCTATAGCGCTATCTGCTCCCTCAGGGATGGTATTATGCACCTAGCGTGCTTGTGACCGAAATTCGATATTTTATTGTAATGAGCAAATTTAGCTCGACGTGCATCTCCTTATGTGAGATCTTTGTGTGGATCGGGTGACACGCCGCCATGGGTATGTCATTTGGATCGGGTTGCGCGTCGCAACAGTATGATGTTGAGTACAGTTCCCTATATCTGCCTTTATGTGTTTCATTTCCTATTTTTTGGAGGAAAGCTCGTATTAGCTGTGAACCCGCATCGTATGTATGATTTGCGAGCGGGGTGTCTGTATAGTATGTTTCCCGCATCGCAGGTATGATTCGCGAGCGGGGTAATCAGATCTCCTTTTCATAGTTCATTTTTCTTCTTCCTTGTATCGCATTCGAATCGGTAGCCTATTAGCATATTGTGGCATCATTTGAGACTTTTGATCATGTCTGGGGTGGCCTAATTCTTGAGTAGTTCATACTGGGTGAGACGAGATTGTTGGTTTTAAGATCCGTGCAATTCGAGTATATGAAGTACATTAAGGAGCTAAGGCCATTATTTGGCCCAGAATGCAGTGATGGTTCTTGACAGGAGTATAGACCCAATGAATTGTTGATTCGATAGTTGGTTATGAATTTCTGCACATCTCTTCCGTCGTGGTGGTATTGTAAGAGTTGGAGTAAGACTTATGTCTGTCATGAGGCGCAATGGAAGCATCAGGTTCGTGGAATTTCGACTATGTTAATCAGAAAATGTTATTGTGGTCCGGCGAGCAAAGTGATACAAGGTGCAAATTCATCAAAATTATGCAGTCATGTGTTGGATACAGCATCTAGTAATTGATATGGTGACCGTATGTTGGAAACAAGCTTGGCAGAGAATTCCGGATGTTGGAATTGGGCTCTAAGGCGTATCTACTTGAATAAAAGGGAATATCTTCAGAATTGATCGAGCTAATGTGCTCAACTGAGTTGTGGTAGCACAAGAAGGTGCGTGAGGTTTCAAACAGTGATTTCAGAATACTCCAGTGCAGTTCTCAGCACGTTTGAGGACGAACGTATGTTTAAGTGGAAGAGAATGTAACGACCCGACCGGTCGTTTTGAGCCCTAGTGCGTCATTCAGCAGTCTGAGGCCATGAGCAGTTGTACGCGTGGTCGGAATTGAGTTTCGGGAAGTTCGGAGTTGATTTGGAAAGAGAATTCTCATTTCGGAGGTTTAAGTTAAAAGAATGAACTAGGATTGGAATTTTGAGTAAACAACCTCGGAATCGGGATCTGAAGGTTCCACCAGGTTCGTATGATGATTTCGGACTTGGGCGTATGCCCGGTTCGGGTTTTGGATAACCCGGGAGTGTTTTGGCGCCTATTGAGGAAGTTAGCATTTTAGATGAAATTTCATAAGTTTGTCTTGAAGTGCATTTCAGTGTTATCGCTGTCCATTTGAGATTCCGAGACTGTGAATAGCTCCGTATGGTGATTTTGGAGTTGGGGGCGCGATTGGAAGTGAATTCGGAGGTCCGTAGGTCATTTTGAAGTCATTTGGCTAAAGATGGAGAATTGAAGGTTTTGAGAAGTTTGACCGGAAGTGGACTTTTTGATATCAGTGTTGGAATCTGATTCCGAAAGTTGGAGTAAGTCCGTAATGTCGAATATGACTTGTGCGCAAAATTTGAGGTCAATCGGACGTGATTTGATAGGTTTAAACATCGGAAATAGAAGTTTGAAGTTCTAAAGTTCATAAAGCTTGAATTGGGGTGTAATTCGTGATTTTTGTGTTGTTGTAATTTGAGGCCTCGATCAAGTCCGTAATGTGTTTTGGGATTGGTCGGTATGATTGGTTGGGGTCCCGGGGGCCTCGGGTGGATTTCGGGTGGTTAACGGATCGAAAATGGAAATTTTGGAAGGCTGAGGCTTGCTGGTTGTTGTCATAGCCGCATCTGCGGTTTTGGATCGCAGATGCGGTACCGCAAATGCGGCAATTCAATCACAGAAGCGGTTTTGGGCTAGAAGAGGAAGGACCGCAGATGCGAAACCACACTTGCGGCAAAGGCATCGCAGAAGCGAATTTTTTTGTTGAGGGCTCGTGGACCGAAGATGCGGTCAAGGTTCCACAGAAGAGGGACCGCATCTGCGGGAAGGGAAACGCAGAAGTGAAAATGGGTGGCCTAGTGGAAGCCGCAGGAGCGGCAGATTGTCCGCAAAAGCGGGACCGCGGAAGCGAAATTTCTTCCGCACAAACGGAAGTAGCTGGAGGCAGAGGGGTTGTTTTAAAATCGAGATTTGGTTATTTTCTCTCATATTTTTCATGGCTTAGGCGATTTTTGGGGAGCTTCGGGAGAGGATTTTCATCATCAATGATAAGTTAAGTTATCCCCACCTACTTTGAGTTAAATACATCAACTATGTATGTATTTGAGCATTGAAATTAGTAGAAATTTGGGGGTTTTGGTAGAAAGACCTAGAATTTGTATTCTTGGAATTTAACCACGATTTTCAGTATGGAATTTAGTGAAAACTATATATTTGAGTTCGTAAGGCCATGGGTAAACTTTATCTTCGAAAAATTTTGGATTCCGGGCACGTGGGCCCGAGGGAAATTTTGTCAACTTTTCGATCGGGGTTAGGAATTGCTATAAATTGAATTATAATGAGTACCTTAGCATATATTAATGGATTTACATAATTATTGGCTAGTTTTGGAGCGTTGTGCATCGATTTGAGTCTTCGGAAGGGCGTGGAATGTCGGTTATGGATCTTCGGAGCGAGGTAAGTCTCCTTTCTAACCTTGTAAGAGGGAATTATCCTCATAGGTGAAATAATTGATTATGTGCTCCTATTTGTGGGGGCTACGTACGCACGAGGTGACGAGAGTCTGTGCGTAGCTACTATTATGCTATTGTCCGGGTAGTTAGGACCCAAAAGCATACTACACTTGGATTAATTGTAAGCTCATTGACAGCTTCGATTGCTTAGATCGCATTGAATTAGTAAATAAATTTCAAAAAGGATTAAACTACAATTTCTTAAATTGTTAAAAGAGGACTAGCTTTTAATTAAACAAATGTTCCCTGATAAATCCTTAATTGGCTATTTGAGCATGTATTTTTATGTAAACATGCATCGTATGATTTTGATTCGCGAGCAGGGTGATTGTTTATTTTATGTTGACCACGTTGCATGGATAGTTCTCGAGCGAGGTAATAGATGCATCTATATTTTGAGCCGTTCGACTCTCGGCAGTGCACGGTTTACATTTCTGTTGGAGCGGATCGTCGACCTCGGCATGATTTGTGCATGATATATATTGTTCCTGAGGATTTTAAATGTTGATATAGCCTTTCATGGCTTGATATAAATTGATAAGATAATGAAAAGTAAATTTTGAAAATATTTTATTATTTGTTAAAGGTGTTTACCTGTTGTCAGGCTTCGTGAGTTAGAACTACTATATAAATTCATGATTTTCTCACTTTTTTAGTACTTCATTATTGGACCGCTAGTAAGTGTCTAATTTGACCATCTCGTCTCTACTTCTTCGAGATTAGGCGAGATACTCATTGAGTACATGTGGTTTATGTACTCATACTACACTTCTGTGCATTTTTGTTGCACAGGTATATGTAACTCTAGCGGTCTACTGGGCGTAGCAGCACGGATAATTCTGGGACTATGTGAATTGTGTTATTCGAGACGGCCGCAGTTAGAATAGTCCCTTCCAGTATACTATATTTACTTACTGTCCACTATATTCCGGACGGATGTTGTATTTTATTTCCTTGTCAGTAGATGCTCATGCACTTGTGACACCAGGTTCTGGGATGGTTTGAAGTATTTTATATTAACTTCTTATCATTTAAATTCAATTTGAGACTATTATCTTTTAAAATTGCTAAATTGAAGGAAAATTCCTGGATTTTAAAAAGTATTAAAACGAGATTTGGTTTAAGTAATTTGGTTGGCTTGCCTGACAGCAGTGTCCGGCGCCATCACGACTCTTAGTGGATTTTGGGTCGTGAAAGTCTAGCCCGCCCAAGAGATCATTATCAAGGTTTTCATAACTTAGTTCAAGGCAAGGAGAGGCAAGGAGAGGCAAGAGGCAAGGAGGATAATTCAACATCGAGTTCTTCCTTTCTTCCTTTTGTGTTTCATGATTTGCGATGAATTTGAATATTGTTGTGATGAACACTAGTATGAGTAGTTAAATATTTAGTCTAAGGTTTTGATGGAACCTATTGAAGGATGAACTTCTTGTTATGTTAATATAGTTTGCTCGGTTTAATCTCGATTTGTTCAACTATGTTCTTATTGTAGTTAATTGATAGGATCCACAATTAGTTGTGCCTATTTATTGTGCATAACTCGGGAGAGAATGCATATTCAGGTCAATTGTTGAACAACACCACTCCCAAAGTATATGAGGGATCAATAACCAAGGGTTTAAAGGCAGGATTAGGGATAACGAAGTCTTGGGTGCAATCTAAAGTGAGCTGTAATAAATAAACCCAGCTAGCGTAACTCGGGAGAGTGCGTCTAGTAAATTATCGTGATTACCCGGGAGAGATTTGCGGTAATAAGAGTGCTCATGATTGATAGAGACAATTAGGCAATTCTATGTGAAACATAACTGGAAGGGATTCCATCAATAGGGAAAATCATAACCTTAGAACCTTCTCTTAATTGTTTACAACTTAAGCATAGTTAGTTTCAGTTGCGTATTTACATTCATTCTTAGTTAGTAGAAACATCCTCAATTATTATTCCGAAAGTTTGGGAAGTGGATTATATAGAAGTTCACAAGTCTAACGAGAGTAATTGATAGGTTAATTCCTTGTGGGTTCTACTCTGGGCTAAATACTCTAGATTATATTTGCAAGTTGCAACGTCTGCGTGTCCTTTTTATAAGGCATAGTTGGGCGTGATCAGGGTCCCAATGTGGGTACCGGATACCGGGTGAGAAATACTTTTTAAAAAAAAAAAAAAAAAAAAAAAAATTGTCAACTTGTACAACGATTCTACAACCTACTTGGCGTTTCCAAAGCTCTCCGAGCCACAACAAGTTCTTGCAATTTAAGTTTGATAAATAATTTCCATGTCCCGATCATATTTCACTATCTTCCAGATATCCCATAAGACTACGTAAAACAAACGGCACCATAAATATTAATCATAAAAGGAAGACTAAACTCAATTTCTAACTTCATATTACCTGAAAAATTAGAACAAATAAGAAGATGACTGTGATACTCCATGAAGAAAACCGTTAAAAGCATTCCTGGTTGTTACTAGAATGTGGAGTAATATATGCTTTCCTGTTTTGGAAAGTGCTAAACCCACAGGCTAAGGTAAGAAAAGTAGTCCCACAAGCTAAAAGCTTCAAAGGCGGCCCCGATTATCATAGGTACTATACGTTGCTTGACAAAAGTGGAAATGCATTAGAATACTCAAAATTGCATCTCATTTTCCAGCCTAGGCCACAAAATAAATTAGTTCGTCGATCAAGAGGTCACAATTTGGACAATAGTAACAAGGTTCCATGTCAATCTCCTAGTTAATGGTGTTCCTTTGGATTTCCCTATTCCTCTTAATTAGCTGCTCCCTCCGTCTCAAATTGTATGTCGTAATTTTTAATAATAGTTGTCTAAAATTATTTATCACTTTATAAGTTCAAGACAAAATTAATTATTTCTCTTTCATTTTATCCTTGATATAGTATTGTTCTTGAAGATGAAGATAACACATAAATCGAATAAATATTCAACGAAGAGGTACAACTTACAACATAAATAAAGTAAAATAATCCAATAATTTTCTTAAGGAGCGTGTGAAAAAAAACCCAATAATTTGAGATGGGGAGAGTATTTGAAAAGAAAAACAACAATTTGCTTCGAAACGGACCCAAAATGGAATGTTAGCCCAATCTTGCTAAACATAAACAGTCAGCAAGACAATGCCATTTTCAATTATCAGAAATAAATTAACAAATGCTACTTGCAATCGGAACACGACTATTAAACAAAGGTAACTACCAAAAAATTTCTCTTTCATTAAATTCGTGTGGTCAGATTTTTGCTTTTGTAAGATTAAAACGTCTGAATCTGAATGCACATATGAATATTAAGAAGTGCAATAAGATTAAGATATCTGAATCTAAATACATATCCGAATATATTAAGATGTGCATTAAGATCTGAATACTAAATAATTAAGAGTGTTTGATTTTTAACATCTGAATGTATAAAATTTATCTTTATTTGAAAACTAATAAACATAAAATTCATATAAAATACTAACTAATCTAATATTCTATCAATAAAATATACTATAGTCTTTAAAATATGATAGTTGTTGGTGGTGATGGCTAACGGGTGAATGCCGACTAAAGGCGATAGTTGGTGGTAATTTTGGTTGATGATGGTGGTTCATGCTAGTAGCTAGTAGTGATTGATAGTGTTGGCGATTATGATTGAGGATAGTGGTGGTGATAGTTAATAATGGCGGGTGGTGGTAGTAGTTGTGATTGAGGAAGGTGGTTGGTAGGTGGTGGTAGGTTATAATGATGGACATTGCCGGCTGTGGTTGTTTATGGTAGTGGGGTGGTCAGTTGTGGTAGTTGAGGTGGATGAGTGTTGATTGTGGGTGAGAATGATGGTGGTCGGAGTGCTGGGGATAGTGGTGGCGGCTATGATTGAGGATGATGGTGGTGGTTGAGTATGGTAGTGGCGGCGGCATGGTGGTTGATAGTTGTAGGCGGTGGCGGCAATTAATAATGAATATGTGATAACATCTTTATGAAATTAAGTCTCTGCTATAGATCTTACTCATACAAATTTATTCAAACTCATTAAGTGGTTGTGAAAAAAAAAACACACTTAATAATTAAGATCTAAATAATTAAGATTCAGACTTTAAAAACAAACGCACTTAATGTCTAACATCTGAATAACTAATAACTAAGAATCAAACCTCCATTAAGTGCAAACAACTAAGACTTACTGCCCTTTGAGGATTCTTGTCCTAATACAAATTCATCTCTTTCCTGTCTTTCTCGGGTCATTTGTTTATTTCTGAAAAGCTTGGAATTACATATATACATCCTATCCTATCTAGTCCATTTAATTAAGTTAAAATTTCCTCATTCTCCCTGACATCAATATGTGTTAAAAGTCGCCCTGTCACTCACCCTAGTTCACACTCGAATTTTGGGATTGGCATTCTCTCCAATTTATTATAAATTCAAGCCACCACACAACAGAGAGTCACAGAGCTAAATATAGCATATATCTCCCTACATCGCCCTCAGACTCAAATTAAGCTTCAAGCTACAACCATGTCTAAAGCATCTGCCAGCTTTTTCTTCATCATCCTTCTCCTCTCTTTTACCCTGTCCTACGCTGCTCGCCCTCACCCAACTTTTCATGAGGCCAACCTCAACAATAATATTCAAAACAAGGTATAGTTCAAACTATTCAATAGCTAGCTTATTAAGTTGTCAAAGAACGACACTCGTATCCTTTAACCATATATATTATGTTAATTCAATTGTAATGACATTATTGTTATGGATATTTGTTATACTCATTAATAGGATTTTTTTTTCTTTTTTGAATTTATCTCAATTCTCAGGACGTTGTGGAACCAAAACAAGTTGATAAGGAAGAGAACTGCAAAGGAATCAAGGAAGAAGAATGTTTGGAAAGGAGGACTTTGGCTGCTCATCTTGATTATATCTATACCCAAAATCAAAACCCCTGAAAGTGTTTAATACCCGAGGACGAGAATAAGTTTGTTTTATTATTATTTGACTAAGATTTTAGTTTGATTATTGCCTATATATACTTAAAGAAACCAGTGATAGGAAGAGTCAGTTATCACATACTATATATTAAATTGCTTTCTTGTTGCGTTTCTAGTTGATTTTCCCTGTACGTCAAGCTGTATTCTCATATAAACTTCCTCGTGTAACCCAGCTGATTGCTACTAGTATATTTTATGCAAATTCTGTTTAGATTGTTTTGTCAAAAGAAAACCCGTTTAGATGATGAGACACAATGGGACGTCGATTTTGTTTTGAAATACAATACGGCCCGTATTTTTGCTAGTAAACGTTGTTGGCAATATTCTTTGGAACCCAAAAGTATTGCATTGTGTGGTGGATATCATTTGCACAAGTTGTATCTTTTCTTTTATACCTTAGAGGCAAGGCTTTAATTTTTTGTCTATAAAAAGAAAGGTCTTCATTTCTTGTTTCTTCCTCTCCTCTTTTATGAAGAGTGTTTTGCATAAGAGTTGAGTGTTGGGAAATACTTGTGTGAACCTTTTTCTGTGGAGTGATCTCGTGAGGTTGTTCTCTTAGGGTATTTGGGATTAATTAGAGTATTTACTCTAATTTTGTACCCTTGTTGGTATAGTGAAATTGCTCTTCTCCCCTTGTGAACATAGGTCACACTGACCGAACCACGTTAAATTGGTGTCTACTTTATCTGCTTTAATTGCCGTTATTATCAACTTACATTGTCTTTGTTATTGTCATTATAATGTTGTTTGGCTAAATTTCGTACTACTCGAATTCCCGATCCTAACAATATCATTTCTGGAAAATTGTAGTTTTTTCTCTATTTCTTTTGAAATTAATTGATAAGTTGAGAAGAATATGGTCAATATGTTAATTCCAAATTAAAGACCTCTTGTACAAAAGAGACAAATATGTTTGGCACTATGGCAAGTTCTCGAGAACTATATATCTTTCACGTTATGTTATCTGACGCCAATCAACGTGACTCACGTTAACGAGAAATTAATATGTTTTAACGTTTTAAGGCCTTCTCCATTACAAAATATTTAAATTTTTGTATAATAAAATAAAATTGAATGACCATCCATAAAATTTATCCGTTCGAACGCTCATATATATATATTATTGGAAATTAGTGGTTATCTCAAATATTTTTAGAAGAAGAAAACAAAAAGGTTCCAATGGAAATACCAAAAAGAAAAGAGGATTTGCATGACTAGGGAAAATGGTGATCGTATATTTTGTTTTATATTCAGAAACAGAGCTTCTTCTTCTTTTGCGTAATATTCAATATATCAAATTTTTATCCGTGCAATTCACATGTGTTCATAAAAATCCAAAAAATCGAACCAAACCGAAAACCAAACCAACCCGACCAAAAAAATCGATACTTTTTGATTTGGTTTGGTTTTGGTTTTGAATTTTAAAAACCGATCAAATTTGGTTTGGTTTTGGTTTTAATCAGAAAAAAAACTGAACCAAACCGACTATAGGAGTAGCTATTTCAAATTTATTATTATACCTATATATATGTATATTGTTATACAAAGTATCAAAAAAATTATGGTAAATGTTAATAGTTTGCACTTTTAATATAGTTCTTTACCTTTATATTCTAGTTTGATTGCCAGTTTTCTTTTGTTTAGTGTAAGAATCTATTTTGTATTAAAAATAACATATTTTTAATTGAGTCCTTAAATTATTCATAACTATTTGATTCAATTATCATCAATATAACTTTGTAAATAATAGATTTCTCAAAGGGCAATTGATTTGATAGTGTTACATTGAAAATGTGGTCGTCGGAATATGTGTTTGATTGTGTATGTCTTACATTTAAGAAAAAACCGATAAATAACCGAAAAAACCGAAAAACCTACATAAACCGAATTGAGAAAAACCGACTTAATTGGTTTGGTTTGGTTCTAATATTTGAAAAACCGACTTACTTGGTTTAGTTTCTTTTTAGGGAAAAACCGATCCAAACCGAACCACGAACACCCATTTCACAACTCTTGGGATGATATCCTCCTCCAATATATTCGTGATGTCATGATTACCAATACTTAGGACTATTTCACAATAAACATAGGCTCCATCCATTCATTTTTACTTGTCCATTTTAAATTTTTCACATGCCCTTAAAAATAACTCTCTTCGGTCCAAAATAAGTTATTTTTTGGCCTTTTTTCTTGTGATCCAAAATAAGTGATTTTTTCAGATTTCAAGAATGAGTTAATTATTTTTTTCCTACATTGTCCTTGGAGTAAATAGTGTTGGAATATGTGTTAGGAGTGTTTATGTGAGATAGTAAAGGTTAATATGGTCAATTCTATTGCTAATTAATGCTAAAAGGTGGATTTCTTAATCTGTGTGAAAATATCCAAAAAATCACTTATTTTAGACCGGAGGAAGTAATTGTTGTATGTATTTTACCATATAATTCCTAATAATGGTAGCATTTCAAAAGCCTTGGGAAATAATTTTGAAAATGAGTAATTAATGATAGGGGTAAAATAAGAAGAAAAAAGTTGTCTTTTCTTGATTTAATATAATGGATAAGTAAAAATAAAAATATATTTTTATTATAGTGGACAAGTAATGTTACTAAATATTTTTGGACCAAAACGGCTATTGTCGCCTATATTTGGACTTTTCCAAAGATCGATCATAAGTACATGTGCGAGTTCTAGCAAATTTGAGATGCATGCCCCCGTATTTCGCTTACCCCCTTTATTCTAGAATGCGGACCATTAAACGCTTTCCCCCATGTGGAAAATGCTAAGAAACAGGGCCACTATAGAAACTTAGAACACCCCTAGTATCAGAAAATTGCTTGATCATTAAGTGTAAATCGAATACTCAAATGTAAAATTGTTTGGGATTACCCCTCAAATGTTCTTTCCTATTCCTTCAAGCTCTAGAACTACAAGGCGGGGAAAGGAATAAGAGAAAGTCTTTTATCAAACTTTGCAGTTTAGACCAAAAAAAGGTGCAGTTACAGGAAGTCCTGATACTAACACAACCTTGGTCTTTCAGGGTAATTAAAGTTTTAGTTTGAACTTTCAATCTTTTCTATTTATCCTTAAGCAGTAAATTTTTCCTATTTAATTTAATTGTAAAACAAATTGCTCTTGCAATAGGTAAAAACGCCCTTCATCAATGGAGCTATCTACCAGTAAACTTCTCTTTCATTAAATTCCTGTGGCCGCCGTTAATTTCTAATCTTTGAGGATTCTTTCTTTTTTACCAACTTCTTCCTAAACTTTCGTCAAATTCTCTGTTATCATACCGTAGGTCATCTCTTTATTGTATTAGTAGAAAATAAATTAAATATGACTCGCGGAATTATGTGTGGCTGACAAGGCATGATACGTGGATCACTAAGAAGGTGGCAGCTATAATATTGCATTAGAAGATGCACGAAATACAAGAGGTACGAGTAAATCACTCACGAGATGAACGGATGCGGTTGCTCGAGTCTAAATCATTCGGTAAATATGGGTTGAATGAATCAAGACAGTGAGGAGGGGAAGATTCAAGAACCTTTAATTAATGAGGAAGAAGAATTGGAACCGTTACAGAACCTCCATAAACATTTACGATTGTCAATTATAACGGATAATGTCAATAATGAATCAGCCATAAAAGAGAAAAAACGTTATGTTTGTAAATTCCTACATAAGGGAAGAGAATTTCATTTATTCACTTTACTTTTCTACTATATTGACTTTGCAATCAATTATTTCTTTACTTATTCTTGTTCTTTTCCTTTTATATAATTGAGAAGGTACGAAATTTCTTGGTTATTAGTAACCCGAGTTCTTCCAAAAATAGGTTTTGACTGAAAGATACATTTTTTGGTTAAACAAATTGGTTCCGTTACCAGGAATCTGATAATCTTTTCACTTTTCAAATTCATTTTTCTGTCAAACAATCATGTCGACTATCAACGACAACAACCAACAAAATCAACAAGAGGATGAAACCCCAATCCCTTCACCCTAAAAGTCTCCTCAACACTCCCGAGAGGGGTCACCTGAAAGATCAACATCACATGCGAATAATGAACTAGGGGACGATCAAACTACTGAAGATACATTGAAACAACTAATTGTGGAACACGTCAATAATGCTCTTCAAGCTTTCGTTAGTGGATTACCAACTGTACCACCAACTCCAACTCTAAACAACACTACAACCTAGAGAACCCACGCTCGGTACTTGCTAATTCATGCAGTGGAGGAACTCCCAGCGAATCTCACGATGGAAGGTCAGGTACCCCAAATAATTCTGATTTATAAAGTTTAGTACTAACTTTGCAGAAGCGGCTCAAGGAGCAGAATGATCGCATAGAGCAGATACCTGGTGTACCACCCGTGATTAAAGGAGTGGATATTGATAAATATTCTTAACAGGCTTAGAAGCCAAGTTCCGCTCCCTTACCGATTCCAAAAAAATTTAAGATGCCCGATATTCTGAAGTATGATGAAATAACCAGCCCACGAGATCATGTAACTGCGTTTACAACTAGAGTGAAAGGCAACAACTTAACCAAGCAAGAAATTAAGTCGGTGCTGGTAAAAAAATTGGCGAAACACTCGCAAAAGGAGCACTAACATGGTATTTTCTTTTACCGGAAAATTTTATTAATTCTTTTGCTGAGCTTGCAGATTCATTTATAAAACCATACTCGGGAGCTCGAAAATTTGAAAAGTGATAGAAGACGTCTTCAAAATAAAACAAGGAGATACACAGCTACTAAGGGAATTTGTGGATAGATTTCAGCATGAACAAATGATGTTACCACGTGTACCTGATAATTGGGAGGCCATGGTGTTTGCAAGTAACGTAAATGAAAAAAGCTCAGAAGCCACGAGGAGACTCGAAGAAAGTTTAGGAGAACTTTCTGCTACAACTTGGAATGATGTTTACAATAGGTTTAGCACGAAGCTGCGGATAGAAGAAGATACTATCACTCATTCGTGGGGAGATGAAAGAACAAGTTCGAGGCGACCAGAAATCGAAAAAAGGTCCGGTAAGAACAGGTACGAACCTTACATGGGACCAGCAAGAAGGGATTCACGTTCTAAACAAGAAATAAACAAATGACACGTTAATAATGCTCTTCAAGCTTTCGTTAGTGGATTACCAACTGTACCACCAACTCCACCTCTAAACAGCACTGCAACCTAGAGAACCCATGCTCGGTACTTGCTAATTCAAGCAGTGGAGGAACTTCCAGCGAATCTCGCGATGGAAGGTCATGTACCCCAAATAATTTTGATTTATAAAGTTTAGTACTAACTTTGCATAAGCGGTTCAAGGAGCAGAATGATCGCATAGAGCAGATACCTGGTGTACCACCCGTGATTAAAAGAGTGGATATTGATAAATATTCTTAACAGGCTTAGAAGCCAAGTGCCGCTCCCTTACCCATTCCAAAAAAGTTTAAGATGCCCGATATTTCGAAGTATGATGGAACAATCGGCCCACGAGATCATGTAACTGCGTTTACAACTAGAGTGAAAGGCAACGACTTAACCAAGCAAGAAATTGAGTTGGTGCTAGTCAAAAAAATTGGCGAAACACTCGCAAAAGGATCACTAACATGGTATTCTCTTTTACCGGAAAATTCTATTAATTCTTTTGCTGAGCTTGCAGATTCATTTATAAAACCACACTCGAGAGCTCAAAAATTCGAAAAGTGATGGAAGACGTCTTCAAAATAAAACAAGGAGATACAGAGCTACTTAGGGAATTTGTGGATAGATTTCAGCGTGAATGAATGATGTTACCACGTGTACCTGATAATTGGGCGGCCATGGTGTTTGCAAGTAACGTAAATGAAAGCCACGAGGAGACTCGAAGAAAGTTTAGGGGAATTTCCTGCTACAACTTGGAATGATGTTTACAACAGGTATAGCACGAAGCTGCGGATAGAAGAAAGATACTATCACTCATTCGTGGGGAGATGAAAGAACAAGTTCGAGGCGATCAAAAACTGAAAAAGGTCCGGTAAGAACAGGTACGAACCTTACATGGGACCAGCAAGAATGGATTCATGTTCTAAACAAGAAAACTCGAGGTACGGTTCTAGATCAAGGGACAGAGATGGGGGTTCATCATTCAAGTTTGGAAAGGAGCGAGATACGCGGGGCAACAACATTAGTACAAAGGCAAAGATTGGTGGTTACAGCTTTAATGTTAGCACATCTGAGTTGGTAGTTATTTTAAAGAGTATGGGAGATAAGGTGCGGTGGCCAAAAGAAATGAGATCGAACCCTAGAAGAAGAAACCCAGATTTATGGTGCGAGTTTCATAGTGATCACGGTCATAAAACAGCACATTGCATATTACTACAAGGTGAAGTAGAGCACTTGTTAAAACAAGGTTATTTAATCGATTTTTTTAGTGAGAAGGGTAAGTAAGGTTTCTGACTCCTTGAAGCAGGCCTTGTAAAGCAGCATTGACAATATTGAGCTGGCCTGTCAAGTCATCTATGGATTGCTGCATGGCAGTCACCCTGTCTGCCTCTTGTGCCCTATAGGCTAAATCGTCGGCACGCTCCTATTGGAGGCCCTCGAATTTACCAAAAAAGTTTGGTTGCCTCTGCGGCTGCCATTTGTTAGTCTCTTTCAGAGTCGCGACGGATGTTTTCTATGTCAACTTCAGCCTGGAGCATTCTGCGGTCCAGGTCATCCAAACTTTGCACTAAGTTGGTTCTTAGTTCAAGCACTGTATCCATGATGGGCCGTAATATGTCAACCGTCTCTTCAAGGTCCGCAATGTGGTCCCCATGATTCACCATTGTCAGAATTGGTGGTGATGACAATATGCTCCCTCCTCCAATGTCGAGCCTAGGCTCAGATACCAAATGTTACGCGGTGCCTTCCTGAGATTTCTTGGAAGGGCGACGTAAGGCTAAGCAACTGATTCAGTGCAGTTACTATCCGCCAACTGAGGTCCCCTCCGTATGCTAGATGAGATTGTCAGTGCCGTACGAGAAAACCAATGTCAAGAGCAATTGAGAGAACAGAAATGAGAATTGAGAATGAATGAAAGCTTGATTGCAGTAATGAAAGCTATTACAGAAAAGCAACACGGTGTCGAGGGGGAGGGACACCAGTACAGATAATTGTTTGCTTTCTAGAAAGTTTGATTACTTGATCTTCCCTAATAGTGCTTTATAAAAATAAACTAAAGTTCCAAGACTTGACCTAACTAAGCTAGAGGAACATAATGGAAGTACATGAAATAAAACTACTCTATATTTACCATCAAAATGACTTAGTTTTCTACAAGTTTGAAATAGGTCCGTTGTGAGCAACTTTGTCTTTGGCATCACGGTCTGCGGGCGCGGCGCTGTTGGTATTTGCCTGCGGCTTGGCGCTGGCGAGGGCTATCGATAGGGCGACAGAGGCACATGCGAGCTTGTCACTTGGCGCAACCAAGACCACGGGGCCGTCCATGGTGCTAGGCATTGGAAGGCTTGCTAGGACGTTGTGAGGCGCGTCCAAGGGGTCAAGGGGCATGGAAAGCTGCCCATAACAGATATTATGTCCAACAACAAACTAAACTACTGATTTCTTCGCCTCTTGTTTGTTAATTGGTTAATTAGCTTGTGCCCCATAGAAGCAGATGCGAATCCAGAATTTACATTCTATGGATTCAACCTTTAAGGTCTTTAGTATTGAACTCATCATATCTATAATTTATTATAATTTTAGTGATTTTTTGTATATAAATTTTTGCTCCGCATCGAAAATTATAGGTTTAATTGAATCCGGTGTTATAGAACTGCATCCCCCCACATAGAAGTGATATTTTGTTATTTCTTTCGTTTCAGGATGTTGTGGAACCAAAACTAGTTGCAAAGGAAGAGCACTGCAAAGGAGTTTAGAAAGGAGGACTTTGTCTGCTCACCTTGACTATATCTATACCCAAAACGAAAACCCCTAGAACGAAAGTAACTGTTTTCTTCAATATGACCTAGTTTGTCATTCAGTTATAGCCTAGACGTTAAATTGCCTTCGCTGTAGTTCTGGTTGATTTGCCCTGTATGTCAAAACAAAATAGTTTATGCCTCATCTTAAAGATAATGGACTTACTATCTTTAGCAATTGCTAGCTAATTGAATTGGTTGTATCTCAAGGTGGCTGTACTTGTATAGTCGTATAGGTCAGTCATCCGTGTCGCTAATAAACAGTTGCGATTTCGTTGTTCAGCTCGCCACTTGCTGCCTGCTGGTGTGCTACACTGACTGGTCGTTTGATTTGGCATAATTATAAGAACAAATAGTTTTAGCATAAAACTTTGCATTAGTAATATCACGTTTAGCTTAGGATATAAAACTCTGTATGTATTATTTGAATTTCTGGTACAACATTTAGTTATTGGAATAACACTCCGCTTAACAATTGCATAACTCTCTATCTATTTTTTTTTTTTAAGCAAGATAAAAACTAAATTAACAATTTATGTAAAATAATACCTGTAAAGTTATGATAATTCTTGACTCTGATATCATAAATTCAAAATGTTAGATAAAACGAGGGGTGAGAACAACAAGTTGTGTACCTTTTTGACGCAGCGGAGATCGTTGAACTCGCCACAAAAGAATTGCCTCAAGTCGAACTTTGAATCTCTTGGAAACAAAGTTAGAATTTCCACGAACTAAGTGTCTTTTATCTTTGTGTGATTTTTTAGAAGCAGAAGAAAGTTTCTGTTTTTCTCTATCTTGTTGAGAAGAAGGAAACTTACGTGATATATATAAAAGAGAAGTTAGCCCAAATTCAAAAACTAATTAACCCCATCACTATTTAAATGTGTATGGTATTTTTTTTTTTTTGAGTAACTTCATTTTACCTTATCTCTTTTAGATGGGTCAGGCCAGCCCACATGGAGCGACCCGAGATCCAAACTCAATATCCAACATCTCCCATTTCACTCATGATGGGCTATACCCGAATTAATTTTATGTCAATAACACACGTAATTCATACAGACAAATAGTTCGTGCAACCTGCGAGCATTAAGAGCTATAACATTTCAAACTCATTAAAGTTGTACTAAAGCTCCATGTAGAAATCCAATCATATATGGAAAGAATGCATTACCAACATGAGGACCTTATTACTCGCAATACCCCAGACATCATTCGTTACTCCATTAGTAGTTATTTGATCCCTCATCCTCGGAAGAGGTGAACTCGAGTTTAAATATAACATTGTACCCACAATTACACTCAATACCCTCAGGTAAGTGTAATGGTCGACCTGTAAATACAAGCTATTACTAATTTTAGTTGTATTCCCTTTCCACTCGAATCTATTCATTCCAGATAAACTGCTTTCCTTGACATGCACTGCATTGCCGAGTCGCTCATGGCTATTAGTGATATGCTAAAGTAGCAACATCGATTGACACTTCAAGATATAGTAAAAGGTCAAAGGGTATTTCAATAGAAGTTAATATAATTTTTCGGGATCTCACACAATGAAGAAGCAAGGATCCATTCTTCTATTATCACATTGGTCGCTAGCACACGTGGTATGAAACACATGTTACGGTGTTCTCACCTTATATTGGCGCATGTTTCTGATTCATTTAATCATTCAACACCGTACAGATCTTGGTCTAGACACCTTCAAGTGTCTAACCCGAGTTTCTCACTTCAATAATCCTCAAACCATCTTCTTAGAGAAACTCGCAGCTGGCTTACAAAATAAGTCATAATCGAATAGTGAAGTTTGTAAATTGTCAAGAACGACCTCTATAAGTAAATATAACTAATTATAGGCTATAATTACGTATTTTAGTCAATTATTATGCTCTAATTTACTGCACTTTAATTGAGTTTGAGCTTTAATCGCTAGTATTCTGCACTAATAGTGTGTTTTATACCTTGTAGGAGTAATTTCGAGCTATATAGATATTATGGAATGAATTCAAGTGATTTGAAGCTTTGAAGGCTGAGTAAAAGCCCAAGGAATTAAGTCGGGATCGTATTCGGGGATCAACGGATGATAAAATAACAAAATGAAGACTCGAGTAGGCATATTGCGCACTGTCTAGTAAAATAGACATAACTTTTCTCTCAGAACTTCATTTGGGCTCCACAATATATGATTGGAAATATAACCCCAAGGGATACAACTTTCATGTTTTACGTTTTTCCAAATTCGGAACGGAACAGGGTGAAAAACGAGCAGACGTGCAAAGAACGTGCGAAGTCGCGCGGTAGTTCGCGCGCTAAAAAGACTGAGGCAGAATCATGCGCGAAGGACTCTCGCGCGTCTCACCCGGGAAAACTGTCCTTTTTCACATCGGAGAAGGTATAATTGTTTGGGCCCAACCCTACTTGGTATATATACACGGGAGGACGCCACTTTTGGGAGATCGAACATATTTTGGAGGGGAATTCACGTGGAGGAACACACACCACGCTTGGAGGAGGCTTCTAACTAGTTTTTCTTCTCTTCTCTTCCTTTAATTTCATAGTTTATTATTTCTAGAGTTTTGGGTGCTACATGAACGTTGTGGTTTGAAGCTTGAATTGTTCTTATTATTTTATCATATTGGTTTATTTATTCAATCTTGCGCTTAATTATTTGATTGGTTGATCACCAATTGAATATTATCTACGAATATAGGATTGAACTCGGGAGAGGGAATTCTAAATTGCATATAAGATTGAGTCGAGCAAGATCTTAACTCTTAGGGGGGGCAAATTTGCGGTTAGGATAGGAATATACCTAATCGCATTCCTTGGTTATTATACGAGAATTATAAATGCGTTCTTGTTAATCCTAATTCCATAGGAATATAGGCGTTAGGTTAGCTTGAATAGGCGAATTGTACTTTAGGAGAAGGCTACGAGCAATATTAACTCTGTCAACCAATAAACCAGATAACTTAATTAGACGATTTAGGTGGAAAACTCAACGGGATTGTTAGCTAACCCATAGCTCTAGAATATTCACACATATTGAATTCGTCTCTATAATTCGCCAACTTGTTTTCTTTAATCTATTAATTAGTGACTCTAGATTAATTTTAGTTAAATATTCATACGTTAGGATTCGCTTGAATAGATTAATTGTTTGGTTTAATTTAGTTGATAGTTAATCACAAGTCCTTGTGGGTACGATATCTGGACTTACAATCCTATATTACTTGTCGACCACGTATACTTGCGTGTGCGTTTGGGAACCAACAAGTTTTTGGCGCCGTTGCCGGGGACTTAGAAATTAACTAGTCTACTAGGTTAGATTTTTACTTTTTTGTCTATTCAAGTTTCTTTTTATTTTTATCTTAGTTTAATATTTTATTATCTTTGTTGACATGGCTTCTTGGAATGAAAATTGGTCGAATATTGGTTATTCTTATTATGATGATCTTTGTCCATATTGTGGAAGACCTCACTGGTGGAAAAATTGTCAGAATGTTCTCGGGAGCGAGTTGTGCGCACAATCTCAATCCTTTGAGTGGAATATTTGTAATATATGTGGTGGTCAAGGTGGCCATTGGGATGGTTGTCCTAATTCTTACTATCCTTCTCAGAGTTCTTATTATAACGTTTCTAATAACGTTTATGAGTTTGATAGGAGCAAGGAAGTGGAGGATATGGAAAGCATGGCTCGTATTATGGACATGATGAGGTAAATAGTCGAGCTACAAGATGAAACGCGAAAGGCTGCACAAAGAATTAGTGCAACAATCATGAGAATGAGGGCTGAGGCGAAGGAAGTGGCTGAAGAGAGCGAGTTCCCACCAGAAGATAATTTAGAAGAAGCAGATATAGTGAGCCAATCTTAGCTAGACGAACAAGCTCAACTAATAAAATCTCATGACTTTCTACGTGATGGTCTTTCAAATGTGACAGAACAACTAATAGAAGGAAGAACTGAGCTCAGGCAAGAGATAGATCAATTTGGCTTAGATATCCATGACATGCACGATCAATTGAATAAAAAGGTCGAGGCGTCTGATGCTCTACAACCAATTGTTATGGATATTGGTCAACTTATGGAGCGGAAAGAGGAATTCCAACTATTCAACCAAAATATTATTAATAATGCCAAGGTTGACGAAGAGCTCAAAATTGAGTATGTCAAAAATAATGCAATTTTGGAGTTGGAGCATATTGGACCTCATTCTAAACACTTTTCAACATTATGTTTGGTTGGTGACATGGAAATTGATCCATTCGATCATATAGAGGAGTTAATAGATGAGGAACAAAGTGTTTATATTCTGAAATTTGCCACACCAAGGAGACAAAACGACATTCCTCACTTAAAGGCCAAGAAGTGCAAGATGTGATACCTACTACTTAGGTTCTTTATTTTTACACCATCGCCCCATGAACGTGACAGAAAAATTGATGCAAAATTGGGGGCGCAATTTATATCCTCAAAGTGGAAGGAAAAGTAATGAAAGTGTTGACGTCATGCCACGACGTTAAATCAAGTGCTTGTTGGGAGGCAACCCAATTCAATTTATTGTGTTATTTTTTTGTAGTATTATTTTTTATTTTGTAGTAGTAAGAGCACGGAGTCAAAGACAATAGGCGAGTGCAAAAGCGAGCATGTGTTTGAAACTGAGTGTGAGGTACCCGCACAAGGGATCATACGTGGGAGAAGTCTGAGTATCCCGTGAGCTGCTAATTCTTCGGCCTTTGGCCTACTAGGGAGTCTCTGTTACCCTCTTAGTATTTATGGTGTTCATTGAGGACATTGCACAATTTTAAGTGTGGGGTGAGGAGATTGTCTAAGTGACTTTCTATGCTATTTTAGTGTGTTAGTTTAATTGAATTTTTTTTTTTTTAGAAAAACAAAAAAAAATAGACTTTTCCTGACGATGGATCTCCTAGACAGTTTTCTTGAGAGATGTAAGTCTAAAGAGAAAGGACAAAAAGATTTTCTTTGTAGATAGTGTAGCAATTCCCCCTTGATTTTTTTTGTGCCACGGTTCTTTTCTAAGGGTTTTGTTTGAACCGGGTGTAGTTAGTTAGTTTTTTTTTTGGGGGAGTAGGAGCCATGGTGTTGTGCTTTGAATTAAAGCAATATCTTGACTTTGTCATGCCTTGAGAATAGTGAGTACTTTGGTTGTAATACTTAGGCTCAATTTTTGACTATTGTAGAAGTACCTTAAATTGTATTATCTTAACTTTGCTTAACTGCTTTGACTTGAGTGTCTATGAATCCAATTCTGAGTGAGTTATGTGCCATGTGTGTGTAAGGTTTTGCTTTATTCTGTGCATTGCATTTGATGTCTAGAACTTACCCTGTGTATTTGCAAAGCAAAATAGTAGTTTTGTTCAGTCTTGGAAGTGATATATGCATTTCTTTGTTGAGCCATATAAATATTTTAACTCCCTAATTGTTATGTATCATAGTTAACCTCTTTGAGCCTATAATCCTTATTCTTTGGCAACCACATTACAAGTCTTATTCATTTGTTTGAATTAACCATCTATTTGAACCTTTTCACCTCTCATGAGCATTTGAATTGTTATGAACTTTGTAAAAGTTAAAGTCTGGGGTGGTTGGTTTGGCTTTTGAGTGGAACTAATGAAATAAGGAGAAAGGTGCACTGATTTGAAGGAGCATGAGCCACTTGAATTGAAAAAGGAAAAATGGTTGTATTGCTGTGAAAAATATTCTTTGATAGTGGTGACTCTTTATGCAAGTGTGCTTAAAGAAGAATGGGGTTATTTACATTGATGTGAAGGTGGAGTTTTTGGTTTGACATAAGTATGTGGTTTAAATATTAAAATGTATGTATTAAAGTGCTTAGGGAGGTGTAGTCATTCTTATATCTAAATGTATCCTACCCGTCCCGCAGCCTATATTACAACCAAATAAAGTCCTACTTTATCCTAGACTGAATGAGCTCGATTAGTAGAGTAGTACACTACGGGCAAGCCTATGGTCCATCTTTTGTGGCATATGAATGTTATTTCTGAGAGTGAGTGAATTCTTTCAATCTTGAGTTACTAAGTGTTCTTAAATTTTATTGTGTGGAAAAACTCTCTTTTGTTGTGTGAGGGCACTTGATTCATGAAGGAAAGGTAATGTCAGTGACCTCTATGTTAGATCAAGTAGGTGAGTTGCGAATAATGCGTGGTACTTGTGAGTCAAATCTTGAGGTGAAGATGTTACACTTTTGTGCTTAGTCTATTTTAAATATTCTTGGTGTGATGAGTTAGGAGAATTGTATAAAAAGGTTGTGTCTATAAAAAGTGTAGTTTGATTGCTCGAGGACGAGCAAACTTTAAGTGTGGGGTGTTGATGATAGACTATAATTACGTATTTTAGTCAATTATTACACTCTAATTTACTGCACTTTAATTGAGTTTGAGCTTTAATCGCTAGTGTTTTGCACTAATGGTGTATTTTATGCCTTGTAGGAGTGATTCCGAGCTATATAGATGTTATGGAATGAATTCAAGTGATTTGTAGCTTTGAAGTCTGAGTAAAAGCTCAAGGAATTAAGCCGGAATCGTATTCGGGGATCAACGGATGATAAAACAACAAAATGAAGACTCGAGGAGGCATATTGCGCACTGTCTAGTAAAATAGACATAACTTTTCGCTAAGAACTCTATTTGGGCTCCACAATATATGGTTGGAAATCTAACTCAAAGAGCTACAACTTTGTAGCCCTTTCATGTTTTACGTTTTTCCAAATTCAGAACGGAACAGGGTGAAAAACGAGCAGACGTGCGAAGAACGCGCGAAGTCGCGCGGTAGTTCGCTCGCTAAAAAGACTGAGGCAGAATCATGCACGAAGAACTCTCGCGCGTCTCACCCGGGAAAGCTGTACTTTTTCACATTGGAGAAGGTATAATTGTTTGGGCCCAACCCTACTTGGTATATATATACGGGAGGACGCCACTTTTGGGAGATCGAACATATTTTGGAGGGATCGAACATATTTTGGAGGGGAATTCACGTGGAGGAACACACACCACGCTTGGAGAAGGCTTCTAACTAGTTTTTCTTCTCTTTTCTTCCTTTAATTTCATAGTTTATTAGTTCTAGAGTTTTGGGTGCTGCATGAACATTGTGGTTTGAAGCTTGAATTGTTCTTATTATTTTATCATATTGGTTTATTTATTCAATCTTGCGCTTAATTATTTGATTGCTTGATCACCAATTGAATATTATTTATGAATATAGGATTGAACTCGGGAGAGGGAATTCTAAATTGCATATAAGATTGAGTAGAGCAAGATCTTAACTCTTAGGGGGAGCG